>PITA01033565.1:0-12481 GCA_004023965.1 Spilogale gracilis | reverse complement strand
TGACATACATTTTAAAATGGTGACTGATGACATCATTATCAGGAAATACTCCTATTTCTAGGGATTTCACACAATTTTTGGAACAATGCATACCTATACAGATGTTATAGGAAGAATGTGACGATGCTTCCTATGCGAATTAATGCATCAAATAAGCCTAACAGGTCCTATGGAATTTTCCAGATCAAAAAGACCTCATTTTACAAGTTGATTTTGGGGAGTTTGTAAAAAATATCAAAAGGTTTGGACACATAACCCAATAGGATCACAGAAAATGATAAAACAATACTTAATTATCCATTTAACCAAAATAATCTTCAGGACAAATACAGAAGATTACACATAGCTGCAAAAGCCTTAGCTGTTCTTGGAGGAGACTCAGCTTTCCCAAGTAATCAAAGAGGTGATAAAGACAAAACAGAGTCTGTTTCCTAGGCAGATTACATTAGAAGTAAAGAAACTTTGTGTACAATCTGTTATGAAGAGCATAACAATTGAGAACATTTTGTCCTTTTAACAGAGAAAACCAAAATTTTGAACTAGTGTACTTTTCATATTTCTTTCATATTGAAATGGAACTTTAAATAAATTCATTTTAATCTTGGCCTGTTTGATTACACATAAAATTCCTTTTCCAAGATTTCTTTCCTATAAACCTTTCCTGTAAACCTCTGTGTCTATTTTAGTTTGCCTGTTGTTCTTTTCTCTTTGTGAAATAACCAGCTTTAGGACAAAATCACTTTCATTTCCTTCAACAAAATGCATTTTCATTTCCCACACCTTCTTTTACCAAAAACACACACCCTACTTTCCTTGCCTGCTTTTCACAGTCATTTTCTTCCTTGTTGAATTTTAGTAATTTTATTTTCACAAATACTAATTAGAATTTTTAAACCTTAGAATTCTTAATTCCTAGTAAAACCTAAGAAATAAAGAATTTTGGACTGGAAAATTTATAAATATGTTTCATCATTTCATAATTTCTAAAAATATATTCCCCCATAGTAATTTTAATTTTTTGGAAAAAAATTTATTTATTAAATAAACCTAAATATTATATATTTTTGTCTCTCTGTAAAAAAATTTAAAAGCCAGGGCACATGGGTGGCTCATTTATTAAGTATCTACCTTTGGCTCATGTCATGATCCCAGGGTCCTGGGATCGAGACCCGCATGGGGCTTCCTGCTTGGCAGGGAAGCCTGCTTCTCCATCTCCCACTCCCCCTCCTTGTGTTCTCACTCTTGCTGTATCTCTCTCTGTCAAATAAATAAAATCTTTAAGAAAAAGAAAAAAATTAAAAGCCAAAACAAAATAAACGTAGGTTTAGCAATCAATATCTCAGTATGTTACATTATTTGGAAATGATCTAGATGGGTAGTGAACATCTGTTATCTAGTTTAACATAAAGTTTGATCTCATTTAAATTTATTTAAATTGTTTGATTTCAGCAATTACACTTGGATTAGAACATTAAACAGCTAATCATTTTAAATTATTTCTTTTATTGATAGGTTTTGAAAGAGATAGCCTGAGATGTTATGATTAAGTAAACTCAGGCAGAAAAAGTTGTGTATCTCCATTATGTCTAATGCTGATAACTCTGAAGACATTCCTATTTTTTTTTAAGATTTTATTTATTTATTTAACAGAGAGAAATACAGCTAGAGAGGGAACACAAGCAGAGGGACTGAGAGAGGGAGAAGCAGGCCTCCCGCTGAGCAGGGAGCTTGATGCAGGACTCGATTCGGGGTCTCCAGGATCATGACCTAAGCGGAAAGCAGTTGCCCAACCAACTGAGCCACCCAGGTGCCCCGACATTCCTATTTTTATTAAACTAGCAAACTTAAACTAACATTTATTTTTATTTTTTATTTTTTTACTCAAGTTTTTGTTTTGTTTTGTTTTGATAGGGAGAAAGAGTGCACACATGCACCAACGGGGGGAGGGGCAAAGGGAGAGGGAGAGAGAGACAGAAACTTAAGCAGGCTCTACACTCTGGGGCTTGATCTCATGACCCTGAGATCATGATCTTTTTACTAAATTTTTTTTTTAAGATTTATTTATTTGAGAGAGTGAGAATAGGGGAAGGGCCAGAGAGAGATATAGAATGAAAATCCTCAAGCAGACTTGCACTGAACACAGAGCCCATTGTGGGGCTCCATCCCAGACCCTGCCATGTTCATGACCTGAGCTAAAACCAAGAGCCCAATGCTTAACTGACTGCACCATCCAGGCACCCTTACTAAGGTTTTTATTGAAATTACAGTTACTTAACCTGCAGTATAATATTAGTTTCAGGTGTACAATATATTGATTCAACACTTTCTTTTTTTTTTTTTTTTTTTTTTAAAGATTTATTTATTTATTTATTTGACAGAGAGAAACACAGCTGAGAGAGGGACAAGCAGGGGGAGTGAGAGAGGGAGAAGCAGGCCTCCTGCCGAGCAGGGAGCCCGATGTGGGACTCGATCCCAGGTCTCCGGGATCATGACCTGAGCCGAAGGCAGTCGCTTAACCAACTGAGCCACCCAGGCGCCCCTGATTCAACACTTTCATACAACATCTGGTGCTTATCACAAGTGTAGTCCTTAATTCCTATCATCTGTTTAACCCATCTTCCCACCCATCACCTCTCAGGTAACCATCAGTTTGTTCTCTACTAAATAGAATTTATTTATCAAAGACTGGCTCAGATCATGTGAACTTGAAAAACATTTGGATTAGTGTTTTTTGTTTTTCTTGGAATTCTTGGAATACTTAATTTTTGTAAACACGTCATTGTCTTTTTAAGCCAATTAAATAGAGCTCTTATAAAGTAACCTTGGCAATGCCATCAGAGAGAGAAAATATATCACTGGAACATGCATATGTAGACATATGTAATATACAGATAGAGACAGAAACCTTATAGTGTCATTTTAAAATTCATGCCATGATTCAGGTACAAAACTCAAAAGAATAGTTGGATCTAAATTGTGTTCTGGCAGATGGACTAAGTTAAGGTTAACTGCTAAGATGACTAAAGTCATTTACTAAGGATTTTTATTTGTGTGCTGTAAAGATCCTTTTAGAGCTGTCCCCAGGATTCTGGCAAGAAGATTGGAATGAGGAAGTGGAGAAGGGTACAGAGGAAATGAAGATGGTGCAGAGGGAAAGAGGACGATGGCTCCAAAGGCAGGACCTTGGTGCAGGATGGCTGTTGCATGCCCAGAGAAAAGAAGGAGGAGGAAGGGAACAAGATGGTCCCTGAGACAAAGAGGAGGGTCTTTTAAAAATTATTTGTTTGCTTCAGTTAATTTAGAAATGGTATTTTGTAAAGAGGAGATTTTTAGAATTTTGAATATGTTTGAAAGCTCCCAGGTACCAACTGAAATAGGCATCCCATTTGATTGTCTTTATAACCCTTTTCCAGTTGTGCACGCAAGAAACTAATTTTAGGGTATCTGAAGTGCTCATTTTGGCCAATGAAGTTTTAAATCATCTTGGGTAATTTGATCCCACGGGGCAAAAATTACAACAATAAGGGCCATATTCCTTAACATAAAGTTACTGTAGGGGGCTAATTTGTAGAAGCTCCTTAGTAGGATTATTTCCCATAGTTGAGCATTTACCAAGAACCTGAAACCCAAATATCCCATTCAAAATGAGTGAAGATAGAATCCTCCCTTCAAAAATGAGTGAGGACGAAAGCCAGCAACAGAGGATACCCAAATAAAGGCCTGAATCTTGACCAAGGTGGAGGTTCAGGACCAAGAGGATTTATGATTGTGACTTGAATCCACCCAGGCTATGTCAGACTGCAACAGACTCTTGGTACCTCGCTCAAATCTGTGGCAGCACCAGAGGCAGAGTTCAGGCACTTTGGATACTACCAACTATGCCGAGTAATGTTGATCGAGAAGAGGCTGTGAAACAAACAGCATTTATTTGGCGTGTTAGGGATTGCAACCCAGGAAACAGATCAACCAAAATGAAAAATGCTTTGATTTGTCAGCAGGGAGGGTGGGCTTAGAGAGACAAAAATCACAAAAACTAGTTCTGAAAGATAGTTTACACTGACCAATACACAATTAGCTGTTTAGCTAATAGATAGTTATATCTCCACTTCAGTCCAAAGTAGGAGGGAGTTTGGGATGCAACTGACAAGAGTCAAAAGTTTCTGCTCTGAGAATTGGATAGGAGGAAACCTGCAGTGGTCCTACTTCCTCAGTGTCCTTTTAATTCTATTTTGAGTGATTTTCTTGGTAAGGCTTCACTTTGAATCTTTTTCCATAGCTCTTAAATAAAATTCTATTTTGTTAATGAAAATTCCTGGTTCTAAATGTGTTGGCAATCTTCTCTAATTACTGAAATCATTGCCCCAGTTCTCTGTTTTGCTGGATACCTAACGCTATTAAGCTAAACCACAATGCCAAACCTTAGTAGAATCACAGGTAAATATAATTTTACAAATAGAAGAGTCGTTAAAGATGCTTTTACAGATAAGACAGCTATAGTTTAGTAGTCTGCTTTATCAGAATCACTCAACCTGTTTATAGCAAAGTTGGAGTAAAAAATCTCTTTTCTTAGTATCTATTGAGAAATGGTGTAGGAATTATGTAGGGATTATCAGGGAAATTTCTGGAATTTAAATAAGGAAACCATATTACCAGAAAAAGGTGAAAAACAAAGTCAGTAGGAGTATGTAACCTATAGAACACTCAGGCAGGAATTGGAAAAATATACACTGAAAGTTTAGCTTACTTGGTCACTGCTATTTGAACTGTAACAGCAGATTTAGTTTGCTTGGGTTTGGTATGTAACAGTACTGAGGGGATCTGCTAATGCAGAACTTTGTGACAATTCAAAATAATATTCAAGGATGACTGAACTATGTAATGTTGCTGTATACCCACATACATATATTAAGTGTGTGTATGTATTTCTATAAATGTTATAAAAGAGGCTTTATATAATTTCAGTGTTTTTTCACTAATGAACTAAGTAATCTTTAACTGCTGTGGTGACTCAAATAGTTTTGTTTTTATTTTGATCCTCTTTTCTGAGTGTCACTTACTCTTGGTGCTAGGATGCACTTTTCTTATATCAGGATCCTCGGAACTAAATTTCCCTTTGCTTTATATACTTGTTCAAGGCATGGTTTTTATTATTTACATAGTTGCTCAAGACTGTGTGTAAATGCTAAGGCTTTTAAATATTTTTTAGTTGGTTTCAGGGGAAGGCTTTCCTGTTTATGCCCAACAAAATATTTGCTGATTGGGCTGCTATACTCTGTTTTAAGTGTATCATTTCATTGTTCTTGTTGGCAACTGCATTTTCTATACTTTGGCTATTATCCTCAGTGTAATATGTTTAATATTACTCAAAAAGATAATCATCATACCATACTGTCTATATTTATACAAGGTATTGTCAACTGAGAAAAGAGGCTGAACTGAAAGAAAACAAGAACATTTATTTGAGTTCTCAGAAATGCCATTTGGGGAATAATGATTTGGTGCATGTGGGGGAGCATAGCAACTCAAATTGTATCCTCTAGGGAACAAAAAGTCAGGAGTTTTTAAAGGCAAAAAAGAATGCTTGTGTATGTTTATTTATAAAGAATTTTGTTTGGTGTTGAGAGCAGGAAGCTAATCTTGGCTACACATAATTGGTTGCTAAGGCTATCACTAAGAAACAGTCTGTTACTGTAGCATGTTGTAGGTACTGGTAGAATCCTTGTATTGGTAGTTTGGCTTTGTTCAGAAGTTCATGATTATACCCAGTGAGGACTTGGAATAAGGCCCACATCCTAATGGCCACTGGCTCCATTTTAAAATACCTTGACATAAATGAATCAATTTAATTTCACTTTTCACAGTATCCAAGGTCCTTTTTATAAAAAGAAACTTAAAAGTAAATGTAAAACTTAACCTTTGATAAATTCACATTTTATAAGTTTTTTTAGTGCTTAGGATATAGTATATAGGTATTTTTTTATAGAAATCCTCATTTTTTATTCATATATGTGTATAATTTTTTTAAAAAGATTATCACCAGAGTATATAGGTATTTTAAAAGACATTCTATTGTCTTTTAAAGACAGGGATTTTCCCATTCCTTCTTACATTTTATTCAATTAGAAGGAATTAGAAAGACTTGCTATGTTGTAAAAAATGTAAGGAAAGAACTCTGAATTCCATCATTTGAAGAAAATTGGGTTGTATAATTCAGTTCATTTAAGTGATAAAATTTTGGTATTGAAAGAGATTTAAGTGCTTGTTAATATCACTCCATTTTGTAGATGAGAATACTGAGGTGGGTGGTTTGCCCAAACTGATATAGTATGATGGCAGTATGATTGTTAACTCAGATCTCCTCACTTTTAGTTTAGTATGATTTCCACTCTGACATGCTGCTTTGCTCCTAGTAACTGTTTTAGCTCTATACAACTGATCTAAGTATTTACTCTCTTTAAGAAACACTCTTTTATAACATTAGTTGAATAATTCGTATAGAAATTCGTTTTGTTCTATAGTTAACTATCTGTTTTTCTGATAGCAAAAAGTGTTATTTTGTGTATATATACTAGTTAAGAATATTTTTAAACATTATAATAAAAAAATTCAAACACATATAAAGGTACAGTTAATCCCTATGTCCCCATCACTCAGATTTAAAAGTCATTAAGATTTTGGCATATATGCTTCATTTCCTCTGTTTCTTGGCTGATTTTATTTAATCTTTTCATATTAAAAAACTTTTTTGGATTTTATTTATTTGAGAGTGAATGAGTGGGGGGGGGCAGAGGGAGAAGCAGTTTCCTTGTGGAAAGCAGGGAGCCCAATGTGGGACTCAGCCCTAGGTTTCTGGGATCATGACCTGAGCCAAAGGCAGATGCTCAACTGAGTGAGCCACTCAGGCACCCTGTTTTTTCATATTTTAAAGTCATTTTGCAGATCATTTATAAGAAACAAGAATAAAGGATAGTAGTGAAACAATTTTAAAATAAATTTTAGTAAGAATTTAAATAGTTTGGGGTGCCTGGGTGGCTCAGTTAGCTAAGTGTCCACCTTCAGCTCAGGCCATGATCCCAGGGTCCCAAGCTCCTTGCTCAGCAGGGAGCTTGCTTCTCCCTCTCCCTCTGCCTGCTGCTTCCCCTGCTTTTCTTCTCACTCTCTGACAAATAAATTAGTAAATAAATTCTTTTATTTAAAGAATTTAAACATGGCCAATTCTACTTTTTATCCTATGTTTTCTTTTTTTAAATTAACATATAATGTTTTAGGGTTACAGGTCTGTGAATCATCAGTCTTACAGAATTCATAGTACTCAGCATAGCACATACCCTCCCCAATGTCCCATCACCCAGCCACCACATCCCTCCCACCTCCTCCCTTCCAACAACCTTCAGTTTGTTTCCTGAGATTAAGAGTCTCTTATGGTTTGTCTTCCTCCCTGGTCCCATCTTGTTTCATTTTTCCCTCCCTTCCCCTCACAACCCCCCACTCTGCCCCTTAAATTCCTCATATGGCTGGAGTATGAGAGAGATCATATGATAATTGTCTTTCTCTGATTGCTTTATTTTGCTCAGTGCAATACCCTCCAGTTCCATCCATGTCGTTGCAAATGGCAGGATTTGGGGTTTTTTTGATGGCTGCACAGTATTCCATTGTGTGTATATACACCACATCTTCTTTATCCATTCATCTGTTGGTGGACATCTAGGTTCTTTCCATAGTTTGGCTATTGTGGACATTGCTGCTATAAATATTCGGGTGCATGTGCCCCTTCAGATCACTACATTTGTATCTTTAGGGTAAATACCCAGTAGTGCAATTGCTGGGTCATAGGGTAGCTCTATTTTCATCTTTTTGAGGAACTTCCATACTGTTTTCCAGTGTGGCTGCAGCAGCTTGCATTCCCACCAGCAATGTAGGAGGGTTCCCCTTTCTCTGCATTGGCTGATGTATTTTTAAAGTAAGTCCTAGGCAGCACATCATTGCTCACGTGTAAATTTTTAATATATATTTTTAAAGGATTATAGCATTTTCTTTGCTAGCCACAATGCCATTTATCACAATTAACAAATTTAACAATAACATAAAAATGTTTGAAACATTTATGGAAACATATGATGCTTCTATCATCATAGAATAGAGTGTGGTGCCTCTATTTTTCCCTTTTGCATAGTTGCAATTTAAGGGGTTTAATTCCAAAAGTAAATTAGGAAGTGAAAAGGAGATTCAAAGAGTTCCTGAACAGGATGCACGTATTGTACATCTATGTAGTTGTAGAATCTATCCCTACAGTTTAATTTATCTTCATTTTATTTCTAAGCAAATTAGTGTCCCTACATTTTTTTTTTTTTTTAGAGAAACACAATTTTTAGTTGGAAAGTTTTGGAGCAGAGAATGGTAATTTCAGATCTTGAAATCTATCTCTCTTCTGATAACTCATATACAATATTATGATAATTGTCTTTCATTAATGTATATTGATATTCTTTCCACCAGGAAGAACAACGGAAAATAGAAGAAGAGAAAGAAAAGAAAAAAGAGAATGACATGGTATTTAAAGCATGGTTGCAAAAGAAAAGAGAGCAGGTCCTAGAAATGAGGAGAATTCAGCGAGCAAAGCAAATCGAAGACATGAATAGCAGAGTAAGTGAAAATTCTCTATGAAAAATAAGTATACAGATATGAAAGTTCAATTTATTTACAGAAGAGAATGTGAATATCAGAATAAGAACCTATAGAGAAAGTAGAAAAGTGGTCCCAAAACAACCCTTGCAAAAGATGTACCATAGAGATGACAATGCAATTAAATTCTAAGAAGCCTCATGAAAATCAAATGATTACTATTTCATTCAGACTTTTATCGCACAGAAAATGGAGAACTATCAGTGTGTTTTTTCAGAAGAATATAACTTTGATACTCAAAATAAGACAAAGATAACACATACACATGCACACACACACAAACCCTACAGAATGGTCTTACTTAAGAACAGACATAAAGACCAATGGAGAAAAGACAAATACCATATGGTTTCACTCATATGTAGCATCCGAAAAAACAAAACAAATGAGTATACAAAAAGGAAAATCAGACCTGTAAATACAGAGAACAAAGTGTTGGTTGCCAGAAGGACTAGGGAGTAGGAGGATGGGCAAAATGGGTGAAGGGGGTAGGAGGTAAAGGAATGAATAAATCATCGGAATTTAAGGCACAGCGTAGGGAATATAGTCAATGGTATTATAATAATGTTGTATGGTGACAGATGGTAGCTACACTGCTGGTGAGCTTAGAGATGGTGAATCACGATTATACACCTGATACCAATGTAACATTGTATGCCAACTATACTCAAAAATTTTTTTCAAAGGAAAAGATATATGTAAATCTTACATGAAAGCTAACAAATTAAAGATGCCAATTATTTAATTTTTAATATGTGAACCAGAAAACCAAGGAGAAAACAAAAAAGTAATCCACATCCCTCCTATATTTTCTAAAAAGCTTATTAAAAAAATTGAAAATTTAATCTTATGCTCTATCCAGGCTCATCTCCCAGTGATAACCACTTTAGCAGTATGGTACAAGTCTACCAAGTCTTTCTTTCTTTCTCTCTTTCTCTCTTTCTTTCTTTCTTTCTCTCTTTCTTTCTTTCTTTCTTTCTCTATTTTTATTAATCTATCTATTTATTTATTTATTTATTTTGATTTCCAAGTCTTATTTATATTTACAGTTTTATATGTCAAAAATCTATTATGCACCTTGCTATTTTTCCCCCACTTAATTCATCATGGATATATTTCTACATCATTACATTTAGATACTTCTTTTCAAATGCTGCATAGTCTGAGGTGCCTGGGTGGCTCACTTGGTTAAGTGTCCAACTCTTGATTTTGGGCATGGTCTCAGGGTCGTGATCTAAGGGTCGTGATTGAGCCTTATATCAGGTTCCTCTCTCAGTGGGAGTCTGCTTGAGATTCTCTCTCTCCCTCTCCCTCTGCTCCCCACGCTCCTGCTTACATCTCTCTCTTTCTTTCTCTATAAATAAATAAATGAATAAATAAATAAATAAATTCTTTAAAAAAACGCACAAATAGCTGCGTAGTATTCTGTTCAGAGACACCTTAATTTATTAAATCCTCAATTGTTGCTATTTAGATTGGTTCCAATATTGTTCTATTCATTGACAGTGCTGTAGTGAACATATTCATTCTGTAGGAGAGTTTCTTAAGAGTGGAATTTATGACTTATTGGATATCCAGAGTGAAATTTTTGGTTAAATATGCAAAAATTAATACAGTCCCTTCAGCAGTATGTAAGAGTGGTTATCTACCACATCCCGACTAATACTGTATATGATTTATCTTAATTTTTCTTCAGATTAATAATATACATAAGTACATATGAACATGTGTATATTCTGTGAATTTACTGTTTTTAGTCTTTTCTTTTTTCTGTTTTATTTTTCTTCTTGCATGGTATATTAGAGATTATAATCCTTTGTTATTAAATCTGTCATAAATATTTTTCTAACCTGACAATATGATATATTTTTTACTTTGCCTACTATGCCATTTGTAGAAGTTTTTAGCTTTTATATTCTTGGGACAGGCAGTACCTTTTGAGGCAAGATACAAAAGCCATAAACTAAGAGAGAAAATGTTGAGAAATTTGAGTTCAAGTGCATTGTCAAATAACAGTATACTAGAACCAAGTAGGGCTTATTTTAGGAAGGAAATTATGGAGAAATAATAATAAACCCAATAATACAATCCATTACATCAATAGGTAGATAAAAAGAGAATATATGAGACTTATCATATATTATTTTAAAAGAGAAAAGGCATTTATTTTTACTATAATTTATTCTTTTAACTCCTAATAAAATATCAAAAACAGTATAAATACTATCTTAGGAAATACCATAGGCATACCTATTAAAGTCAGAAACAAGTAAGTCTCCACGCTTTATTAAATAGCTTCATTCTGAGGGTTCTAGCCAATTTATTAAGATGAAAAGGAAATGAGGTATAAGTATTAACAGAGTATTTACATTATAAATGTAAGAAATTTATAGTCTTCCTATAGCAAAAACCTCATAGAAAAATATAAAAGAAAAAATAGGAATATGTTTGATCTCTGTGGAGAATATAGTACAGCTTTGCAAAGGACAAAAAAGATGACTTGGATAAATGAAAACAAATATGATATTTCTGGATGAGTGGACGAATATTATAAATATATGAATTCTTTGGCAAATGGAAACAAATATGTTATTCCTGCATGGACTGACTGAACACTATAAAGATTTGAATTCCTCTAAGTTTATATTTAATGTAATTTCCATTAAAAGCCAGAGAGGAGGGGCGCCTGGGTGGCTCAGTTGGTTAAGTGACTGCCTTCGGCTCAGATCATGATCCCGGAGATCAGGGATTGAGCACCACATCGGGCTACCTGCTTGCCTTGCTTGTGTTCCCTCTCTGGCTGTGTTTCTCTCTGTCAAATAAATAAAATAAAATCTTAAAAAAAAAAAAACAACCCAGAGAGGATTTTTTAAGTATGTGTTATAATTGTTTGTTACTATTAATATATTATTAAAGCAAAACTTTTGAATTTGACTGAAAATATTGGACAAAGGACATGAATAGAAATGAATACATACAGATGGCCATAGTATATGAAAAAATACAAATTTGTTAGAATTAAGGAAATACAATTTGAAAATTTAATCTATTAAATAAATATTTTTTAACTGCTTACTCTATGATAGATGCTGTTCCATGCATGAAAATGCACTCCTGAGCAAACTAGGTTCAGTCTGTGTTTTATAGAGCTCAGCTAGTAGGGATTGAAAAACTCTCTATATAAAATAAATTTGTAACTATAAATAGTGATGGGTGTGATGAAAATGAAAGGAGCTATAAAAGTTAGTTAGGGAAATAAATGTGTATGGATCATTCAGGAAAGATTTTTCTCAGTTGGTGAAATTAGGAGTAAAAATTAGGCCAAGACTGAGAGGAATTTGTTTCAGATCAAGAGAACATGTGAGAACATCCTGAGAAAGGAAATTACTTGGTAGGTGCGAGAGGATTTGGAGAAGGAGCAGGATCCCATCTTGTGGCATGTTGGAGTCTGTAATGATTTTGTACTTAGTCTTGTTTTGGGAAGCCACCAAAATTGTCTAAATAGAGGCATGATACATTTGATACGCATTACTGTGACTGAGTGGATTGAAGGGGGCAAGAGTGGAGATGGGAAGAGCAATTAGAAAGCGGATATAGTATATGAGCCTAGAAATGAGAGTGACTTGGGCTAGAATTATAACAGGAGAGGGAAAGGGAAGCGGGGAGGGAGGGAGATGTGAATAAGACATGGTTTTTTTTGTTTTTGTTTTTTAGATTTTATTTATTTTGACAAAGAGAAACACAGCCAGAGGGGGAACAGAAGCAGGGGGAGTGAGAGAGGGAGAAGCAGGCTTCCCGC
>PITA01033564.1:0-12583 GCA_004023965.1 Spilogale gracilis | reverse complement strand
ACAAAAAAAAAAAAAACATATTATGAGCAGCTATACACCAGCAAATTTGACAATCTGGAAGAAATGGATGTCCTAGAGACATATAAACTACCAAAACTGACCAGGAAGAAATAGAAAACCTCAACAGACCCATAGCCAGTAAGGAGACTAAAACAGTTTCTAGAAATCTCCAAACAAACAAGAGCCCAGGGCCAGATGGCTTTCCGGGGGAATTCTACCCAATATTTAAAGAAGAATTAATACCTATTCTCCCGAAACTCTTCCCAAAAATAGAAATGGAAGGAAAACTTACACAGGGAAGCATTACTTTGATACCCAACTATGAAGCAAGCATTACCTTGATCCCAAAAATAGACAAACCCCCTATCACAAAGGAGAATTACAGACCAATATCCTTGATGAACACAGATGTAAAAACTCTCACTAAAATACCAGCCAATAGGATCCAATAATAATAAAAGGATTATTCACCACTATGAAGTGGGATTTATTCCTGGGCTGCAAGGTTGGTTCAACATCTACAAATCAATCAATGTGATACAGTACATTAATAAAAGAGAAAGAACTACATGATACTCTCAATAGAAGCTGAAAAAACATTTGACAATGTACAGCATCCTTTCTTTATCAAAGCTCTTGACAGTGTAGGGATAGAGGGTACATACCTCAATATCATCAAAGCCATCTATGAAGAACCCACAGCGAATATCATTCTCAATAGGAAAAAACTAAGAGCTTTATCTCGTAGGTCAGGAGCACAGCAGGGATGTCCACTATCGTCACTGCCATTCAACACAGTACTAGAAGTCCTAGCCTCAGCAATCAGACAACAAAAAGAAATAAAAAGCATCTGAATTGGCAAAGAAGAAGTCAAATTCTCACTCTTTTCAGATGATATGACACTTTATGTGGAAAACCCAAAATGCTGCACTCCAAAACTGTTAGAACTCATTCAGGAATTCAGTACAGTGTCAGGATATAAAATCAATGCACATAAATCAGTTGCATGTCTATACAACAACAGCAAGACAGAAGAAAGAGATATTAAGGAGTCGATCCCATTTACAATTGCACCCAAAACCATATGATACCTAGTAATAAACCTAACCAAGGAGGCAAAGAATCTGTCCTCAGAAAACTATAAAGTACTCACAAAAGAAATTACAGAAGACACAAAGAAATGGAAAAACATTCCATGCTCATGGATTGGAAGAACAAATATTATGAAACTGTCTATGCTACCTAGAGTAATCTACACATTTAATGCAATCCCTATCAAAATACCATCAATTGTTTTCAAAGAAATGGAAGAAATAATCCTAAAATTTATATGCAACCAGAAAAGACCCCAGATAGCCAGAGGAATGCTGAAAAAGAAAATCAAAGTTGGCAACATCACGATTCCAGACTTCAAGCTCTATTACAAAGCTGTAATCATCAAGACAGTAGGATACTGGCACAAAAACAGACACATAGGTCAATGGAACATAACAGAGAGCCCAGAAATGGACCCTCAACTCTATTGTCAACTCATTTTTGACAAAGCAGGAAAGAATGTCCAATGGAAAAAAGATAGTCTTTTCAATAAATGGTGTTGGGAAATTTGGACAGCCACATGCAGAAGAATGAAACTGGACCACTTCCTTACACCACACACAAAAATAGACTCAAAATGGTTGAAAGACCTCAATGTGAGAGAGGAATCCATGAAAATCCTTGAGAAGAACACAGACAGCAACTTCTTTGACCTCAGCTGCAGCATCTTCCTAGAAGCATAGGTATGTAAGAGCCATGGGAAATTTAGTCAGGAAGTGACAGATGTTGACGAGGATGTGGTAAAAGGGGTACACTCTTACACTGTTGGTGGGAATACAAGCTAATGCACCCATTCTGGAAAAGAGTGTGGAGATTCTTCAAAAAGTTGAAAATAGAGCTACCCTATGACCCAGCAATCACACTATTGCGTATTTACACTAAAGATAAAATGTAGTGATCTGAAGGGGCAATTGCACCCCAATGTTTATAGCAGCAATATCCACAATAGCCTAACTATGGAAAGAACCTAGATGTCCATCAACAGATGAATGGATAAAGAAGTGGTGCACACACACACTCACACACACATACATACACACAATGGAATATTATGCATCCACCAAAAAGAATGAAATCCTGCTGTTTGCAGTGACATGGATGGAACTGGAGGGTATTAAGCTGAGTGAAATAAGTCAGTCAGAGAAAGACAATTATTATATGATCTCTCTGATATGAGGAATTTCAGAGGCTGCTTGGGGGGCTGGGGGATGGGTAGGGAGGGGAAAAAAATGAAACAAAATGGGACTGGAAAGGGAGACAAACCATAAGAGACTCAGGAAATAAACTGAAGGTTGCCAGCAGGGATGGGGCGGGGGATAGGGTGGCTGGGTTATGGAAAAAATAAAAATAAATAAAATAAATAAAAATATATGGAATATTCTGGGGGATCTTGCCATACTCTGAGATTATGAGAAACCCATTAGTCAGACTTCTGTCAGTCATAATAAAGAGCAACAGCCTTTTATGGTTTCAAAGGATTTTCATGTTTATCAGCATGTAATTCTCACAACATAGTAAGATAGCTATTACCCCATTATACATATAAGGAAAACAAGAAACAGATTTGAGCCAGTTGACTTTTCCCAAGTATCATATTTACTAAGAGCCAAAATCCAGGTGAGAGCCAGTTTTCTTTACCAGAGCCAGGGCTCTTATTAAATTATAGCTGTTACCATTCAAAATTCAAAAGAAAAAAAATCATTAATTTTCTTGGAAAATTGGTGAAATAACTAATCAACAATATGCTTAAATAATTAACAAACATTTATTCTCCTTTTAGGAAAAAGTACCACAAATATGCCTCTTCCTCTAGTCAGGCCCTTTTGCTTCCCAGTATCAGAGACAACCTCAAGTTACCTCTAGTGGCAGCGGTTTATTTTCAGGATATCCACACATAGATAAAACTGAACTTCAGGTCTCTGAAAAAGCAAGGAAAAAAATGTGTTTCTACGGGTACAGAGTCTAGCCCTAGGAGGCCATGAACCTTCACTGAAAGCCAGCTCTGCCTTCCCCTTGACATAGCTGCGCTCCTTCCTCTGTAATCCCTGTGTGTCTTACATCTCATATGTTTTGCTAAGTCATAATTTTGGCTTCTTTCTTACTTGTGTGTGCATTACCAAGGGTAATAAGCTGCATAATGGTCCCCCAGGATGTTTATATCCTAATCTCAGAAACCTTCAAAGGTTACTTTATATGGCAAAAGAGACTTCACAGATGTGATTAGGTTGAGGACTTGGCAATGGGGAGATTATCCTTGATTGCTCAAGTGGGCCCCGCTTAATCATAGGGATCTTTAAAAGAGGAGGGAGAAGCTCAGAGAGACAGACAATGGGAGCAGAAATTTGAAGATGCTTACGGTATGGGCTTCAAAGATGCCAATGAATCAAGGAATGCCAAGTATGCAGCTCTGGAATATGGAAAGTGCAAGAGAACAGATTCTCTCCCAGAGCTTCCAAAGGCGGCACAGTTCTTTGGACATTCTGATTTTAGCTCCAATAAAACTCATTTTGATCTTCTGACCTCCAAAGCAAGTGAGAATAGATTTGTGTTGTTTAAAGCCACTAAATGTGCTATGATTTGTTATCAGCAATAGGGAACAAAGACTCTCAGCATAGCTTTATCTACTTACCTTTATAAAAGATAGTTTAGCCTCAGCCTTCATTGCTACTGAGCTTTTTGCCTGGCTATTCCTTGGTTTAAATTCACAAGAGTTGTTTTTTTGTTTTGTGGGGGTTTTTTTGTTTGTTTTTTGGGGTTTGTTTGGTTTTGTTTTGTTTTGTTTACAATTACTTTGGTTTATCGTGGGATACACCAGTTTACATCAAAAGTGGCCATCCAACCTAAAAACTGGCATGGTTTGAGAGGAATGATCACACATTATCTCATCTCTGAGATCTGCCTGAGAGCCAAGATCTGGCTGAGAGACTGAGGCCATGTAATACAAAAACATAGCAGCCTAACTAATTCCCTTTCATCGGGAGCTGGGAATGGAGCATACCCATATCTAAGGGGCTGAGGCCGGGTAGAGCATTTCCACTGTAACTCAATTGTCATTGAAAATAGTAACTTGTTAGCTTTGTATCTCCTACAAAGATATGTCTAATTGATCATCCTTTATTTAATTTGAAAAGAACAATATTCACTAAGATATGATTCCAGGAAGAGACAGATTGGTGTTTAATCTACAGCACCTTCCTTCCCTTGGTCAAAATCTGAAAGCCAAGGGTTCCAAAGAGCCTACATGTCCAAAACAAGCTTCCAGTTCACAGCTGTAGTTGTGAGGCACCCTCATCTCTGAGGGCAAGCAGGAGATTTCATTGCCCAAATGGTTGCCTTGTTTCTCAAATACAGCTGAAGTAGAAGTCCCTCTTGGAGCCTCAATGCCTTGAGGGAGGGAGCATTGAAAACTAGAGGTACCTAAAACACAGTCCCCTCCAGGGGAGTTAAACCACCTGCGGGTTCAGTGCTTGACTTCTCAAAGGAGAGAGTTGATTTATTTCATGAGTATGGAATTTACTTTTAATTAATCAAAACATTTACAGCAAAAGAAAAACGTCCTTGAAAGGTCATAGAAAAGACATTCATCTAAACCTATAAGCCAGACTGTCAGTTTCTTTCCTGTTTCTCCTTTTTCATTCAAGTTTACACTAAAAATTTCCTTGAGTGGAAATATTTAACATCAGACAATTGGTCAGTCTCTATGGTTTGTATATCTAATCTTTTAAAACAATTATTCCTTCTGTCATTTCCATTTAAATAACAAAGTTGATACAACCAAATGATCACCGTCTGTCCACTTATTAGTCATATTCTTTATAAAACAGCTCCCTAAAGGATAGGATAGCAAATAACTTAACCTAATGAAAAAGATGTATCCCTGCTAAACTCTTTTACTGTGATTTTAAAGAAATGTATCTGAAAATTACATCTACATAAATTTCCAGTGGGACAATCATGTGAACATAAAATCAGATAATTTAGAAACACATATTTCTGGAAAATGCCAAATCAAGCCAAAATATCAGGAATATATTTACATATATTTTGTATAAAATGTATTTAAACATACATGGTTAGTATATTTATAAGTGTTGTGTTGTATATATTCTGTATAAATTACACAGCTGACCCTTGGACAATGGGGGTATAAGGGATGCCAACACACCATGCCATCAAAATTCCACATATAATCTTTGATTCCTCCAAAATTAACTTCTAATAATTTCTGTTGATTGGGAACCTTACCATTAACATAAACAGTCAACACATTGTATATGTTATATGTATTATATGCTATTTTCTTATAATAAAGTAAGCTAAAGAAAGAAAATATTATTAAAAAATCATCAGGAACAGAAAATACATTTACAGTATTGTACTATATATACTGAAAAAATCCACATGTAAGTGAACTCACACAGCTCAAACACATGTTGTTCAAGGGCCAATTATATTTCTATACAATAGTATCTGTAAAATAATCTTTCATTTAGTTTTAAATCAACTGATTTTTTTTATGTACTATGCTAATACAGTAGGATAGTGAACAGAAATCAAAGATAATTCACAAGTTGCAACTTTTTAATACCTTTCAAATTTTTCCCTCAAGAGTTGTTTTGTTTTTTTGGCTTTTGTTTTATTTACCATAGCCTCTTAATAATAACCATTTAAGTTTCAGATTAATCACTTCTCCCTATGACCTCAGATCAGTTCTGGTTAATGAAGCTTAGAAGTGTAAAAACTCTAAATGAGGGCTCTTGGAAGGAAATAATGCAATGGGCTGTAATAGTTAATTCTTGGATAAAAGAGAGGATGAGGAGAGAATTACTAACACTGGATTGCAGTCTTCTCTTTGATATTTTGGAAAAGTAATGTGAGTACATAAATTGAAATAATGTTTTCTTTTTCACTTTTAAGTGACCAAATGGTTCTTTTTTCTGATTTCTTAAAGAAGATTGATCTTCCCACTCTTCTTGGAAACCTTGATTTATATTCTCTGAATACACAGCAGCTAGTATGACATGACCCAGGAATATGATGTCAGCCAAGACTAACCAAAAATCTGCATATTGAGAATTAATTGTCCCCATAGTCACAGAATAGATACAACAGCCTAACTCATTTAGACCATATTTCAGGTTCCCCAATGGCACGCCCACAGATACATATTTATAAATCCATCCTATTTATGGCAGTTATGAAGATAAAAATTTATTGTCATAAAATAGCAATATGTAGCTCACATAAGCCACTACCTTCATTTCAGCTAATAATTGACTTCTTGTCCCCAAACCAGTTGCTTTTTCTTTTTTAGCTGTAGTCTCTCTAGTGCTTTCTACCTTATCTTTTGAATATCTTCACCTGTTAGAATTTTATTTAACATCATTTTTAAAATTTATATGATGAAGAAAAATATACTACGTATATTGAATGTTTTTTTCAAAATACACAACCGACTCCATTTACATGTACACACATATATTCATGTGCATACACATACACACACACAGATTCACCCCCACACTATATCCTAGGGATCAATGTCCATCCACTTGGTGAATCATCATTTAAAGAGTGGCTGCTAACAGATATATGAAAAATGGTCCACATTACTTGCCATCAGGGAAATACAAATCAAGACCACAGTGAGATATCACCTCACACCAGTCAGAATGGCTAAAATTAACAAGACAGGGAACAACAAATGTTGATGAGGATGTGGAGAAAGGGGAAACCTCTTACACTGTTGATGGGAATGCAAGCTAGTACAGCCATTCTGGAATACAGTATAGAGGTTCCTCAGGATGTTAAAAATAGAGCTACCCTATGACCCAGCATTTGCCTACTGAAGATTTACCCCAAAGATACAATATAGTGAAAAGAAAGAGCACATGCACACCACTATTTATAGCAGCAACATCCACAATAGCCAAACTGTGGAAGGAACAAAGATGTCTTTCAACAAATGAATGGATAAAGAACATGTGGTTCATATATACAATGGAATATTACTCAGCCATCAGAAAGGATGACTATCTGCCATTTACATCGACATGGATGAAACTAAAGGGTATTATGCTAAGTGAAATAAGTCAATCAGAGTAACACAATTATCATATTATTTCACTCATATGTGGAAGATAAGGAATAGTGTAGAGGACAACAGGTGTAGGGAGACTGAATGGGAAGAAATCAGAGAGAGAGACAAACCATATGAGACTCTTGACTCTGGGAAACAAACTGAGGGTTTCAGAAAGGGAGGTGGGTAATGGGATGGGGTGATGGGGACTAAGGAGGTCTCATGCTGTGATGAGCACAGGGTGTTATACTGAACTGATGAATCATTGAACACTGTATCAAAAACCAATGATGTACTATACTTTGCCTATTTGAATTTAAATTTTAAAAAAAGCTGGCTGCTATTAATGAACCAAAAGTTGCTGACATCTGAATAAGATTTTGTATTATACACATACGATCTTGAAGGAAAGCAGCGGTGGCTTTGGGATGCACAAAATGCTATTCAATGATTTCAAAATTAAAAATATATATTTAATAGAAGAATGTCTAGTTCACAAAATCTATAACATAAAATATGAAGAATGATTATAAAGGTGATGAACTGAAAATATGCATCCTGGGGAAGGACATTTCTAAACCATCAGTAGAACAGCTACCAAGTAGTACTAATTGGTTAAAGAAAGAAGAAAACAGAAAACTTGGTATTCCAATATTTTTTATTTAAAATTGATGTTAAGTGGTGCCTGGGTGGCTCAGTCAGTTAAGTGTCTGCCTTCAACTCAAGTCAGAGTCCTGGGATCAAGCTCCACATTGGGATCCTTGTTCAATGGTAAGCTTGCTTCTCTCTCTCCCTCTCTGCTCCCCCTACTCATGCTCTCTCACTCTCTCTGTCAAATAAATAAAATCTTTAAAAAGTAATAAAAATGAATAAAAATGATGTTAACATGTGTCTTATAAAACTAAATAAACCAAATTAATGCATATTATCAGCATTGGCTCTGTGACTATGAGAATGGGGGGGAGTAAATGATATCCTCAAGAACAAAGGATAACAAATAAGTGAATCTTCAATAAAGTGTCTTAGAGTTTATAAATTATAATAATAGAGAGAAATATATTCCTTGCATGTTTCCTGGTGCCCTATCTCTTTGATTTCTCAAAATTCAAAGGCTACTACCCCAAGTTCACTTAATATCATTTCACTTAACTATTCTTCACACTTCCTCAATTCTAGAATGTCTTCTCTATCTATCAAAAACATTGAATTTCCATCACCAAAACTTTCTATGATAAAAAGAGGTGTGGAAGTGTCTGTGCATGATACTTCATTTTATCTCCCACAAAGTACAAATTAATTTCACTCAATAAATGACCAAAGAAAGGCACATTTATGCCAACTTTTGCATACTGAAAATGTGGTCATCACTAGAAAATGTCACTACAACAGAACGAACAACAATCCTAGAAATGCATTAGAATAGACTATCACCTATACACCATTTAGAGAAATATTTAAATCTCATTATTTTGTATAAATAAGGAGACCAGAGCTTTTATTTCGGCCTCACAATTTACAGCACTTAACAGTTTGTCTTTAGCTTAGAGAACAGAAGATCCTTTTCTTGAAACCTAAAGTCATCTAAGGAAAGAATCTTAATTTGGAGAAAATCACAGAAGTGTCTAAATCTAAGAACTCAGTGAAGAATGGAGAATAGACTTCTCCACCAGCCCCTGGAGGAGAACACAATCTGCTGGCTATTTTATCTCCCCAGTCTGTTAAATGCCAACCAAGATTGGACTTCTTCAATATCAAATATTTGGAATACCATGGACCTGGAGATTCCCCCCTCTCCCCACATCCCCCTGGAGGATGTGAGTTCCCTGCCTCAGAATTCTCTGCTTGAGAGGACAGCACAATCCATGGGAAGAACACTCAACTCTCTGGGTGGAGCAGAAGCACAAAATCTAAAGATATACCTTCAACTTAGATGTGAGCAAATGATATTCCTTAGAAGTGATGCTGAAACCTGGACAGATAAGATGAACACATGTAATAACTGTTAGTTCAACCTGGAGAAAATGAATTATTTCATACGAGTCTAATTTAACATGTTGTTCAGTTGTGACTATCCCATCTAACACAATGATTCACAGATGGGCTCCAGAAAGAACATCACCAAGCCTTTGGATGGATGGTGGCTATCATCATGATACCTCAGAGATATTGAGAATGTAAACCAGTTCAAGAGCAGGGTGTCACCAGACTTCAGTTGTGCAGGCACAATTATCAAGAAAAAAGTAGATAACTTAAGGTTCCTAATATTTTAAACAACTGTGGAGTTCATTCTTCCACTAGGTAATAATAAGATACTTAAAGATTTACCAGTAGAACAATTAACAGTGTGTTCTCCATGAATGGCTACCAGACTATTTAAGTTTTAGTTTCCTAAATATCATTCTTCTTTCCTGATTATTTTCAACCTTTGAAAAATCATTAACTAGTGATTTAGCTACTTTTATTCCCCTCTGTCACCAATTAGTATTAGAAAAATACGGAATTAAAAAATAGACATCAAGAAAGCCTTAGGGGTTAATCATATGTAATATATACATATGGAAAGAGCTAAGTAAGTGCTAAACAGCAATTCTTCAGCAGTTGGAATGAGTTTTAATTATGAGGTAGTTGGATAATTAAATGCTAACAGGCAGTGGGAGTAAATTGGCAGGCTTACAAAAAGAGCCAAAACAGCACACGGCTAGATAATGAAGGAAGACCCTTTAACATATAGAAGATAAAAGGGGAAAATCCCATGGGAAGAACTCTTCCCAAAGGAAACCAAAAGAGAAAAGAAGACATGTTAAGGAATGTGCATTATCTTTTGCCTGTCTCCCATTTCCCTGACTATGAAATATTTTCTCTATGTAAAGAGTACAAGAAAGACCCTGTGAGAACCGAAGTTGGTAAATTTTACTCTGTAACAAAAAAAGAAAAGGGAGAACATTTCACATATCTTTCTCTCTATCTCTATCACTATTTAAATATTCCTATTCTTTATGGAATAGAAACCTTGATGAAGAAGAGAATGTTTTCCATCTGTTGGTTTGAGTTGATTCAAGTTTTCTATTTTATTAATATTCTCTTAGTTTAGATTTAGTTCAGTTATAGGGGCATATGTGAAACTAAATCAAGGAAACAAGAATCTATATCCTTCCATAATGAAATTGCTTAAATTTGGTAGACCTCTTAAGGCTAAACAAAGTATGATTGAACTGTTCAAGTGTAACATTTCAAAGGGCCTCACCAGCATGTTTACTAATACAACTGAAGCAGCCTCTTTGGGTTACTAAAAATGACCAAAGCAGACTATCTGAATTAAGTACAGGACAAATATTGCTGTTGTCATTTATTGACTGCTCTTCAAAGCCCTACCTTTAATTTCAAACATGTATATGCATGTCCTCTTTTTCTCTTTTACACACACACACACACACACACACACAGCATCTTTGTCTCCTGAACCTGACTTCTAGCTAACATGTTAATACGTTGACTACTACTTACATGTCTTAATAACCCCAGTCTCATCAATAGTAACTACACCTAGAAATAGAAGTAATCTATTTTCCCACAGTTCTGTAACAGAAAGGAAAACTTCTAGTACTTCTCAGAAGACCAACAATCAACAAATTTATCCTTGTTTTCTCCCTACAGTTTGGTTTAAGTAGTGCTTTGAACAGTTCATAGCAAAGATTTGTGGGATGATCCACTGGGATCACAGAATGAAGAAATAAAATCTGGAGTTCTCATGCAGCCAGAGAAATACCTGAAATAATGAGAAGAAACCATCTATGTATAAGCAGAGGAATACCTTGGGATGTTCAGCAGAAAATGTGTGAAATATAAATTTTAAAAAGATAGAGTATAAAAACTACAAAGAATGCAAGAAGGGAGCATATGGAAACTATAATACTATTTGGGAATGAATTCAGTAAAAAGCTAACCTCAAAGAGATAAGTCAATTCCCCATATATGTTAAGTTTTCTATTCAGTCGGCTATTTCGAAAATTAGTGTGGATGACTCACGGACAATACACTTCCTCCAGAGATTTTTTTTTCATTAAATAGTGGCATGAGAGTTTCTATTGTGAGGGCTAAGTAACCCCCATAAAGCCGATCTGGGAACCAAGATTCCTATGCCTCCCACAGACCTTGAAATAATTCCAAAAGGATGCATGAATATGGAAAAACCCAAAACAAAAACATGAGGCCTGTGTCATTAGTCTTCCCTTTATTGTTCTTGAGGAAGAAAGTAAAAGGAAATATTTATAACAGATACACAGTTCTTAAGCACTGGAACAGTTGCTCAGTAAAATAATAATTACATTTTTTGAGCCCTTTCATTGTGCCAGGCACTATTGAACCCTTTTCACAGACAATTGTTTTAATGTTCATGATAACTCTATGAGGAAGTCACATCAGTCAGGGTCTAATCAGCAGACAGAAAATACCATCATATATTTTAACAGAGAGAATTTAATAAGAAGAATTGCTAACTAGGGATTGAGGAACTGCAAAGACAGAAAGGAAACAGAGAAGTAGTATACCAAAATCAGCTATTACCACAAAGGCTAGAGGAACAGATGGATGAGTTTACAATTATTTAAATTTAGAAACTTGAAGAAGGGACCTTGTGGAGCTAAAACTGAGGCTTTCAGGAGGAGGACACTGCTTGGCCAAGGCTAGTGTTTCTGATGAGGCTCAATGGGGCTTAAACTGGAAAATTATATATATATATATATATATATATATATATATATATATATATACACACACACACACACACACACACACACACACATATGATGAACTGCTGCTTAGGGTGAAGAGTATTGCTGGTGTGAAATTAATAAAAATAGAAAGTCAAACAGGGAAGTGTTCCTTCTTTTATTTCTAGTCTCTCAGATTCTCTTTAGTGGCCCCTACTTACTAACACTAACAAGGGGGCAGACAGCAAAGGAGACATGTTCCAGTCCCAACATTTCAAAGCAGAGTATAGGAAGATAAGTGTGAGGTCAACTGACAATAGCTACGTCACCAGCACAGGAATGGGTAGTGAGCTACCCGTACTTGATGGATGAACAGGTAGGGTAACAGAGTGGTAAAATGTCCTGCACAGGTTCTCAAGGCATAGAAGTGGGAGAGCTAGGATATGCAAGTAGTCTGATGCTAGAATTCTGTCCCTCATCTCTAGAGCTATGGCCATTATTTCTATCTTTTGGAAGGGGGTTCAGCCCATTGCCCTGAAAAGACCAGTCCATAGAACCAGTTTCCATTACCCGCTAAGCTACAAAGTGTGTGTGAATTTCAGTAAGTGGTTTCACTCTCTGAACCTCAGAAATGCCCATTAAGGAAACAAAACAACTGAATTGGGTAATACCTAAGATTCCTTTAAGATTAATAATCGCC
>PITA01033563.1:0-12416 GCA_004023965.1 Spilogale gracilis | reverse complement strand
AAAATTGGACAGCTACGTATAGAAGAATGAAAGTAGACCATTCTCTTACACCACACACAAAGGCAAACTCGAAATGGATGAAAGACCTCAACGTGAGGCAGGAATCCATCAAAATCCTAGAAGAGAACATAGGCAGTAACCTCTTTGACATCCGC
This sequence comes from Spilogale gracilis, assembly GCA_004023965.1. NCBI lineage: Eukaryota > Metazoa > Chordata > Mammalia > Carnivora > Mephitidae > Spilogale > Spilogale gracilis. The sequence continues at coordinate 12,261 of PITA01033563.1, read as the reverse complement.
CACAACAACTTCTTCAAGACTCGTCTCCAAAGGCAAAGGAGACAAAAGTGAAAATGAACTTCTGGGACTTCATCAAAATAAAAAGCTTCCGCACAGTGAAGGTAACCATCAACAAAACAAAGAGGCAACCCACAGAATGAGAGAAGATATTTGCAAATGACACTACAGACAAAGGGCTGATATCCAAGATCTATAAAGAACTCCTCAAACTCAACATCCAAAAAGAAGATGAACACATCAAAAAATGGGCAAGAGACATGAAGAGGCACTTCTCCATAGAAGATATACAAACAGCCAACAGACACATGAAAAAATGTTCAACATCACTAGCTATCAGGGAAATTCAAATCAAAACCACACTGAGATACCACCTTACACCAGTCAGAATGGCCAAAATTAACAAGCCAGGAAACAACAAGTGTTGGAGAGGCTGCGGATAAAGGGGAACCCTCTTACACTGTTGGTGGGAATGTAAACTGGTGCAGCCGCTTTGGAAAACAATGTGAAGATTCCTTAAAAATTAAAAATAGAGCTACCCTATGACCCTGCAATTGCACTACTGGGTATTTACCCCAAAGATACAGATGTAGTGAAAAGAAGGGCCATATGTACCCCAATGTTCATTGCAGCAATAGCCACAGTCGCCAAACTGTGGAAAGAGCCAAGGTGTCCTTCAACAGATGAATGGATAAAGAAGATGTGGTACATATATACAATGGAATACTACACCTCCATCAGAAAGGATGAATATCCAAGTTTTGTAGCAACATGGACTGGATTGGAAGAGATTATGCTGAGTGAAATAATCCAAGTAGAGAAAGTCAAGTATCACATGGTTTCACTTACATGTGGTGCATAAGGTATAGAGGACAGTAGGAGAAGGAAAGGAAATGGGAAGTAGCGTAATTCAGGGAGAGAAATGAAACATGAGAGACTTTGGACTCAGAAGTAAACTGAGGGCCTTGGAGCGAAGGGGGTGGGGAGATGGGAGAACCTGGTGGTGGGTACTGAGGGCACGTATTGCATGGAGCACTGGGTGTGGGGCACAAACAATGAATCTTGGAACACTGAAAAAATAAAATTAAATTTAAAAAAATTGTTGAATTCAGACAACTCAATGATGTTACATTGTTTCTCAATCATTTCTGCAACTCAAATGATTTAAGGAAAACAACTGACTCATTTTTACTGTGATAATGGGAGTCCCTAAAATTGACAGAAACCTCTGAAGCTGATTCAGACTATGAATAGACATCAAAAAGGTTGGAATGAAATGGAACACATTATTTAACATATCAACTCAGTATGTATTTGTTATTATGCTATGTATAGCTGCTGGAAGTTTTTTTTTTTTAATCTTAGATCTTAAAATGTTTGAAACTAGAAAAATGCTCACATCATGGTACAAATCTCAGTCCACAAATCAGAGGTTCAAGGGCCCTGAGTGGGTATTTGCCCAGAGTATCCAAGAAACAGCCAGGAGGACTTTGTCACTAGATGAGAAGAGGCAAGGAGGAACGAGGTAGCAGTTGAGATCAGAGAGATCATGGGGCCACAGGACCTGGCACTAGGACCTGTTAGATCATTGTAAGGATTTTTACATCCCCATTAAGTAAGATAGAGGGCGTTGAAAAGCAGAACAATGATGTTTTAACAGAGTCACAGGGGCCGCTATGATGAACAGACTGAAGAGGAATAAGGATAAAAGCAGGGAGACCAAAGAGGCTGCTGTATTAGAAATAGTAAAGACATGGGCTCCTGGATGGCTCAGTGGGTTAAAACCTCTGCCTTTAGCTCAGGTCATGATCTCAGGGTCCTGGGATGGAGGCCTGCAATGGGGGGGGGGGGGGGGTGTCTCTGCTCAGCAGGGAGCCTGCTTCCTCCTCTCTCTCTCTGCCTGCCTCTCTGCCTACCTGTGATCTCTCTCTCTGTCAAATAAATAAATAAAATCTTAAAAGAAAAAAAAATAGTAAAGACATGACCTGAGCTAATAAGGGTGGAGTTGGTGAGAAGTTGGGAAAATTCTAAAGGTTGAGCAGGTAGAATTTGCTGGTAGATCTAGTGTGGATTTCCTGGCTGCTCGTTACCCTGTGAGGACTTGGGCATCCAACTTGGTTGTCAACGCATCAATTCCTTCACTTCCACCTCATAACCCCATCCAGTGCCATGGTCCTTCTAATACTTGTGTGTCACATGTCAGGACGCCCCCTGCATGGCTGACAACTGCCTGAGAATCCCTAAGAAGAGAGATTTTTTTTCCCAACAAGAAAAGTATTAAGAGGAAACACCAGTGCTAGAGGGGGGGCTCTAGCTAAAGCAACCTAACAAGATTCTTGCTGCGTTGTTCAGATAGGGAGGGTGGGGGACCCTGGCTAACCTGACTTCGCAGGATTGCTACTAAAATTAGACAATGCAGAGACAGACACAGAGGTCCAAAAGTCGAAACCTGCTTAAAAAATTCAGGGGAGCCCGAGGAGAGTTTGGCCAAGGACAGAATTTTTCTCACTGCTGGAAAATTTTAGGCCCTGACAAAAATGTGTGTTCCTAAGTGTGTGTGCCTAATTATGTCCTAATTACTCCCACAGAAACAACCTCAGCAGCAGCAGACGTTTTCCACAGCCATATCCAAGTATAATCCCTCTGATAATTCTCACACCAGTTTTGGGATTAAGGAATTGGTAAATAGGGCGGGGTGCTCTGAGTCAGCATGGGAGAGACCAGAAAATACTATTCCACGAGTCCGCCCTTTTCCACGTAAAGCCGGAAGAGGAGCCACTGAAATTCACAACTGTAACCCAATTTCCGGAAGCTGAAAAGTTCCCAAGGTTCACATGAACACAACCTCAGATGGAGTCCTTGAAAGAAGGTTGGAGACTTGAGGTAAGAAGTACATAATGAGTTTGTGTGCCTGTGGTGTCTGGATTCCTAAGAATAAGAGTGGCAAATAGAAGTGAGAAAAACTGAAATCTAGATACAATCATCAATACTCACAAATACCTGTTGACTTAAAATGTGATGTGTACACAAGACCGAGCCACCCAGGCAACACTATAGAGGTATGTCTTTTATTAAATTTAAAACTAGAGGAAAAAATAAAATATTCCAAACCTTCAGAAAAGTTGAAAGAATTGTACGATAAACACATAACCTTCCTCAGGTTTACCAAAAAATAAAAATTGTCAAGAAATGATGTTCTTTCCATGCCTTCATGTTTACATCCTTTCTTTCCAGCCAATCTCCCCACCTACAAAGATTTTTTTTTAAGATTTTATTTATTTGACAGAGAGAAACACAGCCAGAGAGGGAACACAAGCAGAGGGAGTGAGAGAGGGAGAAGCAGGCTTCCCGCCGAGCATGGAGCCCGACGTGGGACTCGATCCCGGGTGTGCGGGATCATGACCTGAGCCGAAGGCAGTTGCTTAACCAACTCAGCCACCCAGGCGCCCCCAAAGATTTTTATTTATTGAGAGAGAGGGAGTTAGCATGTGATCACATGCAGGTGGCGAAAAGGACAGAGGGAGAAGGAGAGAGAGAACTTCAAGCAGATTCCTTGCTGAGCCTGGAGCCCAATGGTGGGGCTCAAGCCCAGGACCCTGAGATCATGACCTGAGCTGAAGGCAGATACTTAACCCACTGAGCCTCCCCGGCGCCCCTACAAGCAACTATTACATGTTCCAGTTGGTCCCTAAAGCCAGAGCTCCCTTTTTCCCCTTTCTTATGTGCCCCAAACAAAAGTTACCTTCTCCATGCCAATTTCTCATAGCCTCTAGTGAAAAATCATCCTTTTCTTACAAGCAGCTCATCTGTCTTCATCAGTCCTATATCACTATTAGATTTCAATTATTTTCCCACTGGTTATATTTCTTTCTCTCACGTAACCTAGAAGTCAGCTGGTTTCCCATCAATATATGCTAAACCATTGGATGGATTCAAAATAGGAAAACAAGGGAGGTGCCTGGGTGGCTCATTCGGTTGAGCCTCTGACTCTGATTTCAGCTCAGGTCATAATCTCAGAGTGCTGAAATTGAGTCCTGTGTCAGGCTCCATGCTCAGTGAGGAGTCCGCCTGAGATCCTCTCCCTCGGCCCCTCCCCCCCACTCAGGCGCGCATGCGCGCGCACACACACACACACACACACACACACACACACACACACACACACATGCTCTCTCTCTCTCTCTAAAATAAATAAATCTTTTCTTAATATAAAAATAAAAATAGGAGAAAGATGGAGAACCTGGAGGATGTTGTCTCAATTACCAAAGGTAATTTCTGAACATGGGACATATGGCTTAACAGGCCTGACTTGGGTTGTGAGGTACCTTCTCCCCTTTTCTGTAGATAATTTATTAATTACATGGGGGTCTCTGTGGAAGACTTTCATAACTAGGTTAGATCTTCTCAATCACAATTGAGTTTTCTGATGATCATTTTCTGTCTCTTTAAACTAGTCAGGATTGATAGCTGAGCTATCATTTAGGTCAACACACCCCATTTACCCATGACGCTCCGGTATTAAGGTCACCCAGCAGAAAAGTCCTTATGACAGAGAACGAGCCTGTATGCTGACCCTTCTGCACATGTTAGCTCACCTACTCCCCAGAGCTTCCCTGTGAGATGAGTGTCATAAGCCCCATTCCACGGGTGCAAAGTGAGGTCTCTCACCTGCCTAAATCGCGAAGCCAGGACTTGAGCCCAGAAAGCTCTCCTGGCAGACCATGCACTGGACTTCTCTGGTTTGCTAAGATGACCTCACACAAAAGCTAAATCAGGCAAGCTCTCTTCTTGCTATCAGAGACTGTCACCACACTCTGGGCTATTCTTACGGCCACTGAAAGAAAAAATATCCATTTTTCTTCAAAACAGTATGTTCTGATGAAGCTGTTTTAGAATACATGTTCTGGGAAATACACAGTCCCTCCAAAAGATTGTTGGACTATTTAAAGACCCTAAACAGGGTGCCTGGGTGGCTCAGGTCATGATCCTCGGGTCCTGGGATCAAGGCCGGCATTGGGCTCTCTGCTCAGCACAGGGAGCCTGCTTCCTCCTCTCTCTCTGCCTGCCTCTCTCTGACTACTTGTGATCTTTCTCTCTCTCTCTGTCAAATAAATAAATAAAGTATTAAAAATATATATATTAAAGACCCTAAACAATGAATCTTGGAACACTGAAAAAATAAAATAAATTATTTTTTTAAAAAAGACTCCATGTGTCTGTGAGAGTAACGAACCCAGGATTTTTCTTTAAAATAATACACATTCACATTTATTATGGATTATAGATTAGATAATGCTCTAAGTACTGATGGTTTTGCAGAAATGAGTTCATTTAATCCTCACAAAAATCACATGAGGGAGATACTGTTGTTTCCAAATACTGATGCAGAGACTCAGGCCAAAGGGGTGAATTAACTTATCCATATTCACATAACCAATAAGTACCCAAATGGGATTTGGGTACTTATTGGAGCGTCTTGGCAGAGTCCTCCAGGTCCCCGCTGTATGCTACTATATGTCTTTGTCACGTTTTAAGCTTTCCATATTAAATGGACTTTGAACAAAATTGCACACAGGTGAAATAAAGTTTGATGAGAACGTGAGCTAAGTGAGAAGGCATATCTGCATTGAAACTGAAAAACACATTCCAAAAAGTCAGAGGAAGTTCACCTTTCTTTTATTTCTGTTTATGGTTAGAAAAAGGAGATAAACTGCAAAGAGAGAAACTAAGGCCTATCTCAAGGATTCGTGAAAGAAAAAGAAAGGAATTCAAAAACAGTAAGATTATACAGTAAGTAGACATTTCGTCTTGTAAGAAACTGCCAAGCTGTTTTCACATGTGGTCATGCCATTTTCGGTCCCCACCAGAGTCCCAATCCCTCTCCATTTTCGTATATTCTTCATATATCTGTCTTTTTTATGTTAGCTATTCTAACAGGTGTACGCAGTGGTTCTAAAGAACACTTCCCCAGGGATAAGTGATGTCGGGCATCTTCTCACGTGTTTATTTGCCATCCCTACATCTTCCTGATGAAGTGTCTGTTCAAACTCATTTATTCCTTTGTGTTTCATTTGGGTTGTTTGTTTTCTTATCATTGAATTTTAAGAGTTAACAGCCACTCTACTCCTGGGTACATATCCAAGAGAAGTGAAAACAAGCCCACAAAAAGACCTGTAAGTGAATATGTATAGCAACTTTAATGTGTAATAGCCAAAAAACTAAAAGCAACCCAAATGTTCATCAACAAGTAAATGGATAAACAAACTGTGGTCTATCTGTACGATCAAAAAGGAAGAAAATACTGGAGCACGCAAACACATGGGTACATTTTATGAGGGCAAAAAAAAAATCGAAAAGGAAGTCTGTATTATAAAATCCAATGTGTGGAAAAGTCTAGAAAATATAAACTAATGTATAGTGACAGAAAGCAGATCAGTGTTTGAAGAAACAGGGGCAAAGGGAACATATAACAAAGGGTCACAAGAACACATTTGGAGTGATAGATATGGTAACAATCTTAAATATAGTGATGTCATGGGTATATAGTTAAAAATAATTATATCCAAACATCAAAGTACACTCTTCAAATACGTGAGTCTATTGTATCTCAATGATAGCTCTATGAAAACTAATAATTTTTAAGAAACAAACTATAACAATGAACAGAAGAGAAGAGCTGAGATCTGAGTCACACTTTCATTTCCATAGCTGAGGAGCTATTCAACCTGCAGGGGGGCTGGTACCTAGAGTCGTGTAAAATAAAGGTGAACATAAAGAAGTCTTTTTAAGTGAGAACAGACCAATAGAGAAGTACTTCATGGCTTTAAAATTTTTCTCATTTTTCATATGATTAAATTTGCAATTTAAAAAAGGGAGGAGTGTTTCTGTAGAGTTCAGTCCAAAGAGAACCATTTTGTAGATAGGGATTCTTAAACCATTTAAATGGAGCATGCAATCTAGAAAAGAAACCAAGCAGACATATTGCCTTACCCACACAACAAACTGACCCCATTTTTATATCTCCCATGGCCCAACAGTCCCTTTCTGAATATTTAATATCCACTTGTTTATCTTAAATGCTTAGAACTTCTATACTTAGGATGTTATTTTTATGTCACATCTAAACTATTTATAATTTACAGAAGCACAACTAGATGTATGTTTTTGTTAATTAGAGGTCATTTTCTATACATTAGCAATAACCTCAGGACAGTTTTTCATGTGGTTGGTAATAGGAGCTCACTAGTTTTCAGACCTAATATCTGACTCTGCTCTGATAAATTAGGGGACAGTGAACACTTGCTGAAATAATATTTTTCATTTTTCCCAAGCTACACGAAGAAGAGGAAACATGATTCAATGGAGTTGGGAAATAGCACAAGGGTAAAAGAATTTATATTTCTGGGACTTACTCAGTCCCAAGACCTGAGCTTGGTCTTATTTCTTTCTTTGTGTTTGGTGTACATGATAACTCTTCTGGGAAACCTCCTTATCATGGTCACTGTGACCTGTGAGTCCCGCCTTCACACCCCCATGTACTTCCTGCTCCGCAATCTCTCGGTCTTGGACATCTGCTTCTCCTCCATCACTGCTCCCAAGGTCCTTGTGGACCTTCTGTCAAGGACAAAGACCATCTCCTTCAATGGCTGCATCACTCAGATGTTCTTCTTCCACCTTCTCGGTGGGGCAGACATTTTTTCTCTCTCTGTCATGGCCTTTGATCGCTACATGGCCATCTCCAAGCCCTTGCACTACGTGACCATCATGAGTAGGGGGCGATGCGCTGCCCTCATTGTGGCCTCCTGGGTGGGGGGCTTTGTCCACTCCATCGTGCAGATTGCCCTGTTGCTGCCCCTCCCCTTTTGTGGACCCAATGTTCTTGACACTTTCTACTGCGATGTCCCCCAGGTCCTCAAACTTGCCTGTACAGACACCTTTGTGCTTGAGCTCCTGATGATTTCCAACAATGGCTTAGTCACTACCCTGTGGTTTATTTTCCTGCTTGTGTCCTACACAGTCATCTTGATGATGCTGAGGTCTCACACTGGGGAGGGGAGGAGGAAAGCCATCTCCACCTGCACCTCCCACATCATTGTGGTGACCCTACACTTTGTGCCCTGTATCTATGTCTATGCCCGGCCCTTCACTGCCCTCCCCACAGATAAAGCCATCTCTGTCACCTTCACTGTCATCTCCCCACTGTTGAACCCTCTGATCTACACCCTGAGGAACCAGGAGATGAAGTCAGCCATGAAGAGACTGAGGAGAAGACTCATGCCTTTTGTGACGGAATAGTGTAAGAACCTCCAACCTCTTCATCACCAAGGACTCCTTCCATTATTTTTTCTATAGAGTCATATTTATATACTTGAATATATTGTCAATAAAACAACTATCCTTACTAGACAACAATTTATTTTCCTATTTAAGTTAATAGGTTGCTATCAATTCAAGCATGAAGTAACTAGTATTATCGGATTGAACTGATTATGTATTTTTATTTGAGGGCAACTATATGGCAGGTGAAGAAATTGATTGAATCCTGTTTCAAGAGGTATGTTAATAGAAGCCTAGATATGAGTGATTGGCTCAAGATCTTACACCAAGTAAATTGCAGAGATAAGTCTTCAGACACCTCATCTATTGCTTTTCCTCCGTATGAATGTAATGTGTTACATCACCAGAACTGTATATACCAAACTACAATCCTGTGCTAGAAAAGATCTTATGGTCAGTGTTTCTGTAGTACACATATATGGGGTAATATGGGCTGTCACAGATTAAAAATTTTTCTCTGCCCATTTAAACTCCATATGGGCTCACGACCTTTTGAGAACCTCAACAGTACCTAATGGTTTTCCTCCTGGATTCCTATCAGTAATGGAGAATCTTAGGAAGGGGGGCGCCGGGGTGGCTCAGTGGGTTAAGCCTCTGCCTTCGGCTCAGGTCATGATCTTAAGGTCCTGGAATCCCACATCGGGCTCCCTGCTCAGTGGGGAGCCTGCTTCTCCCTCTGTCTGCTGATCCCCCTGCTTGTGTTCACTGGCTCTTTCTCTCCGACAAATACATAAATAAAGATTTTTTTTTTTAAAGGAGAAAAAAAAAAATCTTAGGAAGCTTTCCCTTATGTCCTAAAAGAATTTATCTCATGCAGATCCAGACATGCCAGATTCACATTCTCAAGATAAATTTAGACAAAGGCAGAACCTCAGGGATCCTACGTGAAAAGCAACCCATTTTCATTATTGAAGAACTGATCTTCCAGTCTCAGATTAGCTTCACGGTTGAGGAGTTACATTCTTCCCACCAGAGAGGAAGTGAGGAGGTGTTAAAGGAGATAAAATTCTAACCTGTCTGTTTTTCAATCTGTTGGTGTTTGGGAAGAGGTGGTACAGGCCAGGGTTTTTTTTATCTGGAAAGGCCTGGTAAAGAAGTAAAGTAAAAAGTAAAGTATTGAAACCTGGATCCAAATCCCGTCTCTGCTATCCCTCAGCCATGTGATCTTGAGCAAATTATTTTGTCTCTCCATAAATTATAGTTCACTATACAAAGATACTTATATTCTGCATCTCATGGAGTCACTGGTAAGGTTTAAAGGAGATGATACCTGTGAAACATACAATGCCCAGCAGAGAGTATGTCATTCTCAATGTCACCCTTACTGCTCTGCTAACACACATTCAATCCCCCATTAGCCTGTTACACGCTTCTCTGGTATGGCCCATATTCCTCATTATTATGGGGGTGGGGGACCTGATGGGATAAAAAGCAAAGGAATGTACACTGCAACTAGCTTTCTGTCATGACAACAGGTTTGCTATTTATACGGCTTTAAAGCAACACCCTGCAGCTGATAAGTTACAATGCGAGAGTTTCAGATCAAAAGAAGATAATGAATCAGAGATAAACCTTAGCTTTAAGTGTGAGATAAGGGACCAGACTGAACAGTCAGAGTCAGTAGGAAAGAGCCCAAGGAGAGTTAGCCAAAGGGTGTTAATATTGAGGACCTACTTCAGTTAAATCTGTCCTGGGATCTGGGCTGGCCCCATAAGCATTCATTAACTAAGTGGCTCAATTGTTTGCCATTCCCTGTCAGTTGATCAATCAGTTCTAACTTTTTAAATATTAACCTGCCTCCTGTAGCATGAAAATTCTCAGAATACATACAGGTTACGTCCCACTACTTAAGCAGCTTTGTTCTCAACAGTCCTTAGGCTCTTCTTTATGGAATTGCCTACAAAAGATGCATATCACAAGCTACTTTATAGTCCACTTCATACAAATGTGTCTTTTCCTTTCCTTCTTACCTCTGGTGGCTCACTCAAATCAGCTTGTTATCGCTATGTCAGAATTAGATGGCACCAAAGATATATGGGGTCTGAACCATTGTATCGCAGAAGCATAATCCCAAAGGGCAAGAACCCAGAAGCCTCTGCCACACCATTGCTCCTGACACCTCCTCAAACCATGTCAAAGCGGACAACATAACCTGATTGATAATTCAGAAGAAGGGGAAAACAATAGCATCTGATCATGCGAGCATACATCATTGATCAGGAAAACATCAAATCACAACTTGGACTGCATTTTTTCCATTTAAATCAGTTTTTATTACTTTTTACATACTGGTGCTAAGAACCATAGAAAATTTAGCAGACTCTGGGCGTACATATAACTTTCAAATTACCCTTTCTTGCATTGTTCCCTAAATCAAACACAGTGATAAACATCTCTGGAACTCATGAACCAAATAACATAAAATAATGCTGAAGAAACTAAACTGATGAGTATCAACAGCTGTCACTGTGCTACCTCCCTAGGTTTTAAGTGAACTATAAATCTCAGACATGTAGTAGATTAAAGAAATTGCATGGCATGGGGGTGGGTAGTGCCCCTGGCTAGCTCAGTTGGCAGAGCATGTGACTCTGGATCTTAGGTTTGAGTGTTTGAGCCCCACGTTGGGTGTAGAGATTACTTAAAAATAAAATCTTTTTTTTTTTTCATTTTTAAAAAGTACAATAAGGGGCACCTGGGTGGCTCAGTTGGTTAAGCGACTGCTTTCAGCTCAGGTCATGATCCTGGAGACCCGGGATGGAGTCCCACATCAGGCTTCCTGCCTCTCCGTCTCTCACTCCCCCTGCTTGTGTTCCCTCTCTCGCTGTGTTACTCTCTGTCAAATAAATAAATAAAATCTTAAAAAAAAAGAGAGAGAGAATTTAAAAAATTTAAAAAATATTGGCATAAAAACAGAGAAAGAGACCAATGGAACAGAGTGGAGAGCCCACATATGGACCCACAAATCTATGGGCAAATCATCTTTGACAAAGCAGGAAAAAATATCCAGTGGAAAAAAGAAAGTCTCTTCAATAAATGGTGCTGGGAAATTGGACAGCTATGTATAGAAGAATGAAACTAGACCATTCTCTTACACCACACACAAATGCAAACTCGAAATGGATGAAAGACCTCAATGTGAGGCAGGAATCCATCAAAATCCTGGAAGAGAACATGGGCAGTAACCTCTTTGACATTGGCCACAGCAACTTCTTTCAAGACACGTCTCCAAAGGCAAAGGAGACAAAAGCGAAAATGAACTTCTGGGACTTCATCAAAATAAAAAGCTTCTGTACAGTGAAGGAAACCATCAACAAAACAAAGAGGCAACCTACAGAATGGGAGAAGATATTTGCAAATGACACTACAGACAAAGGGCTGATATCCAAGATCTATAAAGAACTCCTCAAACTCAACATCCAAAAAGAAGATGAACACATCAAAAAATGGGCAAGAGACATGAAGAGGCACTTCTCCATGGAAGATATACAAACGGCTAACAGACACATGAAAAAATGTTCAGCGTCACTAGCTATCAGAAAAATTCAAATCAAAACCACACTGAGATACCACCTTACACCAGTCAGAATGGCCAAAATTAACAAGTCAGCAAACAACAAGTGTTGGAGAGGCTGCGGAGAAAGGGGAACCCTCTTACACTGTTGGTGGGAATGTAAACTGGTGCAGCCGCTTTGGAAAACAGTGTGGAGATTCCTTAAAAAATTGAAAATAGAGGGACGCCTGGGTGGCTCAGTTGGTTAAGCCACTGCTTTCGGCTCAGGTCATGATCCCGGAGACCCGGGATCGAGTCCCACATCGGGCTCCCTGCTCGGCGGGAAGCCTGCTTCTCCCTCTCTCGCTCCCCCTGCTTGTGTTCCCTCTCTCACTGTGTTTCTCGCTGTCAAATAAATAAAATCTTTAAAAAAAAAA
>PITA01033562.1:0-12606 GCA_004023965.1 Spilogale gracilis | reverse complement strand
AAACCATATGATACTTGACTTTCTCTGCTCGGCTCATTTCACTCAGCATAATCTCCTCCAATCCGGTCCGTGTTGTTACAAAAGTTGGGTATTCGTCCTTTCTGATGGAGGCATAGTATTCCATTGTATATATGTACCACATCTTCTTTATCCATTCATCTGTTGAAGGGCACCTTGGCTCTTTCCACAATTTGGCAATTGTGGTCATTGCTGCTATGAATACTGGGGTCCATATGGCCCTTCTTTCCACTACATCTGTATCTTTGGGGTAAATACCCAGTAGTGAAATTGCAGGGTCATATGGTAGCTCTAAAGAATCATCCACTTCTAACTAATTGTTGTGTGGGAAAAATCTAGCCCTAGTGCTCCCAGATCAGGATGCTGGTAATTTTATGCAAACTGTCTTGGCTTTTAATACTCTATAGTGATTAAAATATTCTGTGACTAGAATTCAGGCCAAATATACCAGTTTATGCCCTCTGTCTTAGAACATGTACCATGACTTCTGGTTTAGAGAGATAGTCACTATACATAAGTGTCATAAACTAAGTGCTACAAGACTTGAAGAGGAATCAGTTTTAGCTAAGTAGATCTGAGCAAGCATCAAGGAGGTGAAGGCCTCCTTCAGTAAATACCTCAGAATATTCTTACTGTTAATTCTCTCACTGCTTATTTCTCCCAGTACTTACTGGCTACAGTGACCTGTGGACACTGCCTTTGTACTTCCTTGTTAAAAATGGCTAGACTTCGGGGCGCCTGGGTGGCTCAGTTGGTTAGGCGACTGCCTTCGGCTCGGGTCATGATCCTGGAGACCTGGGATCAAGCCCCACATCGGGCTTCCTGCTCTGCGGGAAGCCTGCTTCTCCCTCTCTCAGTCCCTCTGCTTGTGTTCCCTCTCTAACTGTGTTTCTCTCTGTCAAATAAATAAATAAAATCTTAAAAAAAAAAAATGGCTAGACTTCTTTCTTCAACGAGAAGGTCCACAAACAACAACACTGTCAAAATAGCTGCCTTGCTGGTTTGTCTGATCAAGCAACAGATTAACACTGCTAACACTGCTTGCTAAAATGATTGATTCCCATTGGCTCTATGATAGGCTTGCTATCTGTAAAGATATTCAGGAAAGTTCTGTCAACCCAAATTCCCAAAGCAGGGACTTTATGCCTATTATTCTAGGCAAAGAACCATAAAAACCAACCCAAACCAAACCAAAGGAAAACCCCAAAAGACAAAATAAAAACCTTAAAAATATATGGAAAAAAATGAATCTATTCCATCCTCTTTTATTTCTCATCACTTCTTTCAAAGGTAAGTTGAAAATGTCTATCAAAATTTAAATACACACGCCCTGACTCAGACATTCTACTAGAAATTAATTCTGCAGTTAAACCACACTTGTCCAGAAGTCATGGAAATACGGCACTGGTGATTCAAAAGCATGCTATAATCTAAAATAAATGTATAAAAATTACTATACAGGTAGCCACCACATAAGCAAATACTTTTATAAAAATTGGAACAAAGCATATTATATAAAGGAAGAATGTCACTATTTGTATAAAGCAAGTGAGAGAGGAAACAATGTATTTGAATAGAAGCTGGTATTTAAACAAATACGAGTATACACCCATAGAAAGGACTATACAGCATAACAAAAAAGAAAATAAGAAAAAATTTAATTGTATAAATTTTATTCTTCAACCTCAGACCCTAGAGAATCATTTTCAAAGTCAGGTAGTTCATCCCCAGTGCCAGGAAAACTCATCATCCATGCTAGTCTCCAGATGACTGTCTTAATCACTGGCACTCACTACATTAGGAACTGAGTCACCTCTGCCTTTAAAACAGGATTCTGTTGCCCTTTAATGGGGGTGGTTTTGCAGTGTCCATGATCTTAATGATAAACTTTCACCGGCATTACAGGTGCATTCAACACAAGGTAATACCTGGGGACAATTTTGGGGTTGGAGGGAGAAAAACATGTTTTATATGCCAGCAAATTATGGAAATAACAAAGGCACTTACACTTATGGTATCCTACACAGTTGCTGTGAAAACTTGAGGTTCATGAGAACTGCATGGAATGTTGTTTGCTTAAGGGGTTATCTGCAGTGGGGTTTGGGTGAATTTTTGCTTCTTTGAATTTTTCACTATTTTTTGATTTATAATGAACGTGTATTATTTTAACAAAAGTGATAACCAGGGCTCCTGGGTGGCTCAGTCAGTAAGTGTCAGTCTTCATGATCCCGGGGTTCTGGGGTCAGTCCCAAATTAGACTGCAGGCTCCCTGTTCAGCAGGGAGTCTGCTTTTCCCTCTCCCTCTGCTGGTGTGCCCTCACTCTCTCTCTCTCTCTCTGTCTCTCTCTCTCTATCAAATAAATAAATAAATTTATAGAAGAAAACTGATAATCATTCCTTCAAAAAATGAAACAAATGCAAATGAAAATGTACATGCTCATATGGAACTTTCTCTGTGGTTTATTTTATCTCATAGGATTATGGTGCATATTAATGGTAAGGACTTAAAGTCTGGCACTTAAGCAAATACTACCTACCATAACACTGTTAAAATATACCAAAGAAAAACAAGGTACAAAACAGCATACACTGGGCAAGGGCTAGAAAACAGAGCCTATGGAAAAACTTACCTGCTTTATTCAGGTGTTAAAATGTCAAAGCAAAAACGGAATAAAGATTAGCAAGGTGGAGTAGGAAGGAAAGGAAACACAGGGTTATACATTGATAAACTGGCTCTAGCTTGACATAAAAACATAGCCAACTTCAAGATCACTCAGAATTTACAGGGGTGCCTGGTGGCTCAGTCAGTTGAGCACCTGACTCTTGTCTCTGGCTTGAAGACTGTTAGGATTTGATTGCTCCCTCTACCCCTCTCCCCACCACTCTCTCTTATGCTTTCTTTTTTAAAAGATTTTATTTATTTGACAGAGAGAAACACAGCGAGGGAGGGAACACAAGCAGGGGGAGTGAGAGAGGGAGAAGCAGACTTCCTGCCGAGCAAGGAGCCCGATGTGGGACTCGATCCCGGGTCTCCAGGATCATGACCTGAGCCAAAGGCAATCGCTTAACCAACTGAGCCACCCAGGCGCCCCATCTTATGCTCTTTTTTAAAAAAAAAAAGAAAAGAAAAGTAAAGAAAGAAGGATAGATTGTACAGAACTTCAGCTGAGAATACTGTATGTGAGGAAATGGACGGGAAGGGGAGGAGGAGAAAGGCAGAGAGTGAGCAGTTCCTGCTTCTGCTGCTTCCTTCCTTCCCTAGCTTTCAGTTCTTTGGTCAAAGGCATTAGCTACACCGACCTCCAGGCTGTGTGACCCAACCCCTCTGGATATTCACTGGGGAAGGACACACTCTACCTTTGGATCTGGACGTGGTAGGAGCAGCCAGAGCCCTTTTGCATCTGGTTGGATAGGGCCTGGGTCTCTGAGCTGTTGTGGCTCTCTCCACAGTGGGCACTGTATAGACCATCCCGCAGCCCAGCCTGCATTCAGGTGGCCGGTGGTGTTAGCTCGTGTGGCAAAAGCAGCCGCAGCTGCGCCTCACCACTGTGCAAACCAACCAGGCCCGAGGGGCAAGCAGAACCAAGGGAATCTGGGGAGAGATACTGAGTCCCATCCAACACATACACCTGTGTACAGAGTGGAGCTTTCATGAGCATGTATGTATTATTTTTTGAAACATCAGAAAAATGTACTTAGTCTCTACTCAGTGGCCCAATGAAAAGAAGAGGGACTTGGAGCCAGACAGTTCTGAGTCTGAGACGCCTACCCACCTATGCTTGCTGGGAAACTTTGGGTGGGTTGCTCATCCATGTAACTGGGATAGTCCAGGGCTACAGGAAGATTAAATGAGCCCAGATGATGAAGAGGGATGCTCAGCATCCCTCTGATAGACATGGCTCTGCCTGTTAGATCAGAGAGGTTGACTCTTCTCCTCTCACCTGATGCCCTCCATGCTCCACCAGGAGACTTCAGATTACACTAATTTAATTCTGCCCAGCATTATTTATACTATAATCACTCACTGGGAGCTTCTTGAGGAAAGGGTTATTGATTCTTTCATGTCCTCCCTCTGGTGCTTAGCACAGCTCCTGTGCATAGCTGAGCCTGAGCACAGATTGCTAAATGTACCAGAACTCCAAACACCAATTCTCAGGGAGATCCCTTTTCCTATGACTTAGTATAGTCACTCGAAGGACCCATGAGGCTCCCTTAACTTAGTCCAACAACTGTTCTGGCCAGAAAGGTAGATGGGGGAGAAAAAGCAAAGGCAGATTTGCATTCCAATCCCTGTTCCATCCCTTACTACTATATGCCACATTTGGGCAAGTGATCCCTCTAAAACTTTAGCTCCCTTAAACATCAAATGTGGATCCCACTATCTTTTACAGGATATTGTAAGGACTCAAGTAGTATAAACGATGACTGGTCTGGTGCTAGTCTGTGTCACAGGACACCCCCATACTCCCCCAACACACTAACCCTGACCTATGCTGCTCAGTTCCATGGCTCCTACAGTTTGAAATGTCTCGTCATTTCCAGATCTCTAAGGGTACTTTTCGGCTGAAGGGAGGCCATGCAAACCATGTGAGGGACATATAAATGACTGGACAGAAGCTTCTCTTACTCATTTGAGGGACACACACTACTTGGGAGGCTCGAAAGGAAGACACTTGAACCCTGAGAGAAGTGTCCTTCGACTTGTTGCTTCTTTCTTTTCTGATAACACACAGCCAGAGAGTATCAAGGGCCTATTTCTCTCCCTAGGGGAGAAAAAACCCCACAAAACTACTTTGAAACATTACTGGGAAATCTGTCCAAAACACAGATTCCTTCAGTGTTGGTACTGCTGTTAAACATTACATAGACAGCAGAGAGAGGACAGATTCATCAGCACTTCACTTTGTATTTGGGACCCTTTGGGACAAGTGGACTTTTGGAATACCACCATTATTTCTACATGCTAGGTAGCAACAGGAAGGCAAAAGAGTTTTCCCAACTGATTAAGGATGAAAGTCCCCAACAGCAAAGAGAGAAGCACCCTTGGTCTCTGAAGACTCCACAGATCCAGTACACCAACCTGGATTCCAAACTGAACTTCTTTTATGTGATATAATAACCTTCGCATAGTTAAGACACTAGAGCTAAGTTTCTATTGCAGGCAATCAAACACAATTCTAACCTACTGAATGGTGGCCCACCACGTGGGCAATCCACACGTAGAAAAATCACCAGTTACAGGTGATTTGGGGAACTCTTTGGCAGATGTCCCAAGTTGTAATAATATGGCTTTTTTGCAGGGCACCTGGGTTGCTTGGTTGTTAAGCATCTGCCTTCAGCTCAGGCCACGATCCTGGAGTCCTGGGATCGAGCCCTGCATCAGGCTCCCTGCTCAATGGGAAGCCTGCTTCTCCCTCTCCCTGCTGCTCCCCCTGCTTATGCTCTCTGTCTCTCTCTCTCTGTGTCAAATAAAGAAATTTTAAAAAAAGATTCAATAGCAGATACATAAGGCATATGTTATTTCCTAGTCTCACTCTAAAACTTTTCTTTCAGGAAAAACTCTTAAAAAGAATGTAAGAGGGCGCCTGGGTGGCTCAGAGGGTTAAAGCCTCTGCCTTTGGGACGCCTGGGTGGCTCAGTTGGTTGAGAGACTGCCTTCGGCTCAGGTCATGATCCTGGAGACTGGGGATCGAGTCCCACATCGGGCTCCCTGCTTGGCGGGAGGCCTGCTTCTCCCTCTCTCACTCCCCCTGCTTGTGTTCCCTCTCTGGCTGTGTTTCTCTCTGTCAAATAAATAAAATCTTAAAAAAAAAAAAAAAAAAAAAAAGGCTCTGCCTTCGGCTCGGGTCATGATCTCAGGGTCCTGGGATCAAGACCTGCATCGGGCTCTCTGGTCAGCAGGGAGCCTGCTTCCTCCTCTCTCTCTGCCTGCCTGTGATCTTGCTATCAAAAAAATAAATAAAATCTTTTTTTTTTCCCAGCGATGCAAGGTCGAAAAAATAAATAAATAAACAAACAAACAAACAAGAAAGACGGAAAGAAAAAGAGAAAGTAATTCTAGTCTTTATTGCAACTTCTCAATGGGTATCAAAAGCAATTAAAGTTATAACCCACACTTATCCTCCCATCAATTATTACAGTTGTTCAAGGGTCTCTCACTTATCAACCTACCCTGCCCCTCAACCTTCAAAACCCAGTTGTAAATCTGCACTCTTTCCTTCTCAGCTTCCAGTTCTTTTTATGGAGAATGTGCATCTTCCTGATGTTTACATTTTTGCTCCATTCAACCTATTAAAGTAGAGTCCTGGGAGAAGACCCAGAACACAAAAGTTTGTGCACCTTGGAAGCCAGGGAGAAAGTAAGGGAGAAACAATAAGCAGTGATACAACTTTTCCCTGTTATACACACCATGTAAACAGCCGGCTCTAGAGCTGACAGGTGGTTGTAATGACTCTGGTCAAATAAAACAGTCCAGCTCATAAAACAAAAAAGGTCAAAGGTTCTGGATGCAGAGATAAAAGTCCTTTAATATATCGAAGGAGCCTGAGACAAGGAAAACATCAAAAAACATATGCAAATACTTAAGTAATGCATGCAGAATTGCTTCAATCAGTGCCTGACATGGTCCTCAATTAATGTAGCTATTATTGTAATTATTATTGACCAGGTCCTCTCCACCCCCCAGCTCCTCTGCTGTTAGATTACCTATATATACCTCTGTAACCGAATTTACAGCTTTGTGCAATAGTTCGCTTTTGGGAGAAAGCTGACTACATAGCTCCCCTGCGGCAGGGAGCTTCCTGTTGCGCCAGCCTCGCACAGTGCCTGACGTATAACTGGTAGCAACACGTGCTAGCTGCAGGACTTGCTTTCGTTAACTGCAGCATTCCAGTCCCAGTTCACCTTCTATGAGACCACCCGGCCAAGACCTGACACATCAGAAGGTCTGACCGAACTACTGACACACTTTAACACATGATCAACAGACCAAGTGCAGTCACGTGAGCCAACAAGTGACTTAAAAAGTCAAGTTGATCCCAAATTAGTTTTGTTATTTAAAATTACCACTTCCGGGGCACCTGGGTGGCTCAGTTGGTTGAACGACTGCCTTCGGCTCAGGTCATGATCCTGGAGACCTGGGATTGAGCCCCACATCGGGCTCCTTGCTCGGCGGGAAGCCTGCTTCTCCCTCTCTCACCCCCTGCTTGTGTTCCCTCTCTGGCTGTGTTTCTGTCTGTCAAATAAATAAATTAAATCTTTAAAAAAAATTACCACTTCCTCAATAAAGATTTTCCATACGCTTGAGCACTGTATGTGTCCGTCTGATCTCGTGACTTCGTCCCAACTCTCAAAGAAAAACAAAAACGAAAGGCCAGGTTTTACAACATCAACAACCTTGTATGTGTCACAGGTTTGGCTTTGTGTTGTGCCATTTCTGAACTCATTATAAAATGATGTCTTTGTAGGACCTTACTGTCTACTTCTACTGCCCATATCCAAAAACACCTACTATAATGGAAAGACCCCGGGGAGGGCAAGGGTTCTGTTCTTAGTCCTGCACTGACTTGTCAAAGTCATTAAACCTCAGTAGTCATCCATTTCTTTATGTATGAAATGATATTTCATTCAAACACTTGCTGAGTGCCTATTATGTGCTCAGCATTGGGCTGAATGCCAAAAATACAAGGATGAATGAGAATATCCCTATATTCAAGATTTTTATATTCTACTAGAGCTTGAGAGAGGTCATAAAGAAGCATGAAAGTGACACCCATTATTCTAAGTGGGTGGGTAGACACACCTAGGAACTGAGAACTAAGAAAGAACGTGTTAGGAGGTTATTAAATCTATGCATACAAAAACAGAAAGGTAGGAATGGGAACCAATGCCAGAATGCAATTGTTAAGCTAAATCTCAGAGCCAAGAACAGCACCAAATGTTCCAATATTGTTTTCACTCCTATAATGAAAATTCTGTTCCACACACAGGGACACTTGTAACAAAGGGAGGACGGTACATGGCACACTTTGCAATATTCAGGTATTTAAATTAAACTATTACAAAATACTCTTATCCATCCTATGAGCTTTTTGAAATCAAAGGCTATTAAGTATTCACTTTGATTTTGAAGTAGGCTGACTTTTGATCCAGGTACAGTTTGAAAAATCTGAGGCTTTGCCTTAGGATAAAATGTATTTTAAGTTGCAGAGACATGGGGGAAGTTTTTGTTGTAAATGTTTAACACAGAAAAATCATTTAACTGTACAGCAAATATATGGCAAAATTACGAAGAGAGGGATGCCTGAGTGGCTTAGTCAGTTAAGTATCTGCCTTTGGCCCAAGTCACGATCCCAGGGTCCTGGGATCAAGTTCCACATTGGGCTCCTTGCTCAGTGGGGGATGGGGGGAGCCTGCTTCTCCCTCTGCCTACCGCTCCCCCTGCTTGTTCGTGGTCTCTGTTTTTGACAAATAAATAAAATATTTTTAAAAATTACAAAGAGAGATTCATAAACAGGCTGAAGCAATCACTGAATAGCTTAACAACATATGGAGATGTAGTTCCCACTTTTGCTGATGTAGAGGCAAAATCTTGAGATTTATCAATTACTGGTGACTCAGATCCAATCCTTGAATCAGGCACTAATCTGCATTAAGCTGGAGAGAGAAAGAGATAGGTCCCCAGCACGGGGCCACCCGGACCATGACTGATGTGTCATATATAGTGCTCCTCAGATTCTCTCTGGAGGCCTTGCAACCCTGACATTCTGCCACATGCTCCTAGCTCTGCAATGAGGAAACTATATTTAACTTTGTGCACTCCAGACTCGTGTGCTTCCCATAGTCTGGATGATCTGACAGAGGTAAGTTCATTTAAACTTGTGTGTTCAGAGATCAGCACGTAGGTATGATTAGGGGAGATATGGGGGAAGTGTTAGTAATAGGTGTGTGAACAGGACCAGACAGTCGGGAGACTGCTTCCTGGATCTTAAGTAGTTTATTTCTGCCTTGGATAACAGTAAGGTGGGTTCAACTCCTTTGAGAGCCAAGTGCATATATCTCAGATGGGATCCCAAGTAGCAAAATTAAGATTCCTTAGGTAAAAAGGCTGCCTGCTTTAGCATTAATCAAGAGTTCATAAATGATGGATAACAGTAATACTTTTTAAAAATTTTTTATTTAAGTAATCTCTACACCCAATGTGGGGCTCCAACTCATAACCCCAAGATCAAGAGTTGCACACTCTTCTGAACCAGTAAGGCACCCCAACAGTAATACTTTGCACCGAGAGCTAATGCTGACACACTACAGTACTATACTCTGTCCTAAGCACTTTATATACCAATTCACTTACTACAACAAACCCCATGAGCTAGGTTCTATCAGCAGCCTCACTGTATGGATGAGCAAATTGAGGCACTGAGCATACTGCCTAGTCAGTCAATAGTGGGGTTCCAATACAGGCCACATGATCTTGCTACAGCTTTTTCACTGTAAGTAAAAAGCTATTTTCAGAAATGTGTTCTCTGGTTTTCGGTCAACACACAAGCAATCCAGTTTATAAAGTGGGGAACACATCCTTTGTCTGTGATGGGATGAGAGTATTAGTCTGGAAGAAACCCAGGCTTCAAGTTCTAGTGCAGCTCCTGATGGGGAGGGAGGACAAGAAGGACTAGGGCTGACCAGGGAAGTATAGCTTACTTCATCCTGAGAAGCATGGTATGCTCGGGAGACAAGTGGACCCGGCTTCAGCTACTGGCTCTATCACATCTGTATTTTGTGATTAGGGGCCAGTTTAGCGTGAGCTTGTTTCCTGGCTGAAATGGCAATATTATCTACCACACAGTATTATAGTAAAGAGGAAATCAGATGTAATAAGTTAATACATGCAGAAATGTCTTTCTACATAGTGAGTAAACAATAAAATTCACCTTTAATCTACCTGTACTTCCCATTTTCCCTGCTTGGCCCCCATTAGAGAGATAAGGAGAAGACATCTGTTTGGAAAGAAAAGCAATACTGAATAACTCTGGACACCTGTTTTATTATTCAACACCATTTGCGGAGAAATCATTTTTTATGCAATACAAACATGACTCTGGGGGAAGCTACCACTCACAGCCCCCCACCCCTTCCCACAAGTGGTCCTGCTCTCAGCTAGCAAGTTGTCCACTCGTTGGCTAGAGCCACTGGTCCGGGGCTATAAGTATGCCGCAAGGGGTCACCATCCTTTCCCAAGATTTTTCACTTTGGAGTTCCAGGAGTAAGGACCTTGCCTTTTGGGTCACAAAGATGGGGAGACTGGGAGCTGCTGGTCACTTTCTTATTACCTAACTGAGAAAAGAAATCTTACCACAGGCAGGCAGGGATGAGACACAAAGAGAGTCCTGGGGACACCAAAATAGGATTCTGGGTCCAAAATCCCTAGACTTGCATAGATCTAGGAACATTTTCTTCAATTTTCAGAACTTCCTTAATGTTGTCCAATATATTTCTATTCTTTGCTTATGTTTGTCTGAGGTAGTTTTTGTCATTAGTAACTCAAAACCCCTTAAAATATGAATTTATATTTTTTGCCAGACTTTCTGCAAGGTGCTTTATGGACAAGATCCTTTTCAATCCTCACAGCAGCCCTGATGGGAAGGTCCTGGTTCTCTTACTTCCTTCACTCCAATGGTATACCCACATGATGTGAACCCTTTCATCAGCCTAGAGTTGCCACTGACAGTAATCACAATCACATACCACACCAATGCGAGTTTACCCAGATTGCACCTGCTTTGGCCATATGCCCAATCCAAAATAATCATGGTGTCCAAGGGAATGGAATGGGCTGACTGGTCAAAGCTTAAGGCCAGATGGAGCCAGATTCCCCACTTCCCCCCACAACCATAGAATTAATAATTAATAAAAGTGATGCTCAAAGGAGAAAGGGGGCAATGGTCATAGGGGAAACAATCAACAACTGTTCACTGTATACCCAAAAGGAGAACTGGAATGAACAAGTATTTAAGATTATCTAGATATCTGAACCATCAGTCAATAATTCCCTCCATTCATATATTTTCTACAGTGGCTGCCCTCTTCTTCAGTCTAATTTAAGACTGCTGTTCTCCAGAGGTTTCAACTATTCTCCACAGGAAAGCTAGTTAGTTCATCAATGACCCTCTAAACACTTGTGAGTACCAAATTGAAATGCTGATTTGGCAAGATTAATAAGAGATTGCAAGGCACTTTCCAGAAGTTATAACACTGAAGACTTGATTAAAGCATGTCCCACTTGACTCAATTAAAATGTTCTTGGCTGTTTTCTTGCCTTGGCTTCCTCCTTAGTAAGAATAAACTCAAAAAAAAAAGGGGGGGTTAAAAAATGGAAGGCTTTCTGTTAGAAAACAGATTTGTCATCCAGTTGACCAATAAAACAGATTCTTACTGTTTGAACTGACAACACTGAGCAAATGGCTTTTTTACAAAAATTTCTATTACAAAGTATTGAGGAGATGATACAGATTTCTAGTACTAGACTAGGATTCAGGAGACTTGGCTTCTAGATCCAATACTCTATACACACTATTTAAACTCTTGAGTAGAAAGGACAGTTTTCAAGTTGAACTCTTCATCTTCATGGTGAGACACGTCCCACCTCCCATCATGACTGCCATCTTGGACAAGACCAGTCTTCCTCTGAGCCTTGTTTCCTGACTTGTAAAAAGGAGGGCGCCACAGCCTACCTTACTTGACTGATAAGATAAAGTTTAGCTGTGATTCACATGTATTACCTAAACATAAATTACTTGAATATCTGAAAAGAAAACAAATTCTGCAGTTGTGGAATACAGTGCCCATTTGGGAGTTTCCAGTTTTTTTGTTTGTTTATTTGTTTGTTTTCTTTTTATTTATTTTTTTATTGTTACTTAAATTTTTTTCCAGTGTTCCAAGATTCATTCCCCATTCCCCACACTCAGTGCTCCATGCAATAGGTGCCCCCAGTACCCACCACCAGGCTCTCCCATCCCTCCAAGTTCCTCAGTTTGTTTCTGGGTCCAAAGTCTCTGTTGTTTCATTTCTCTCCCTGGATTACCCTACTTCCCATTTACTTTCCTTCTTCCACTGTCTTCCAGGTTACCCCTCATGCACCGCAAGTAAGTGAAACCATGTGATACTTGACTTTCTCTACTTGGCTTATTTCACTCAGCATAATCTCTTCCAGTCCAGTCCATGTTACTACAAAAGTTGGATATTTATCCTTTCTGATGGAGGCATAGTATTCCATTGTATATATGTACCACATCTTCTTTATCCATTCATCTGTTGATGGGCACCTTGGCTCTTTCCACAGTTTGGTGATTGTGGCTATTGCTGCGATGAACATTGGGGTACATATGGCCCTTCTTTTCACTACATCTGTATCTTTGGGGTAAATGCCCAGTAGTGCAATTGCAGGGTCATAGGGTAGCTCTATTTTCAATTTTTTAAGGAATCTTCACACTGTTTTCCAAAGCGGCTGCACCAGTTTACATTCCCACCAACAGTGTAAGAGGGTTCCCCTTTCTCCGCAGCCTCTCCAACACTTGTTGTTTCCTGACTTGT
>PITA01033561.1:0-12598 GCA_004023965.1 Spilogale gracilis | reverse complement strand
AAAGTATTTGAAACATGTAAAATACAAAAATTACTAACAATTCTGCCTATTTTAAGACTATGACGTGAAACTTAATTCCAGCCTATGTTGTAATATAGAAGTGTTTACCAAACCAAATGTGATATAATGTCACCTCTAATTTTTTTGTGAACAAAACATGCTTTTTTATTATGGCATAAATTAATTTTAAAATAGATACGTTATTACATGAGGAGCTACTGTGGAGATCGCATAAATATAAAGACTGTATCTAAATAAGCTTTGTGAACAATGTTTCGTAGAATATTGATCTTCATTTGTATTTTTTAAGGCTTTATTTTTAAGCAATCTCTACACCCAGTGTGAGGCTCGAACTCACAACTCCAGAACTAAGAGTTACACACTCAGGGCGCCTGGGTGGCTCAGTGGGTTAAAGCCTCTGCCTTCAGCTCAGGTCATGATCTCAGGGTCCTGGGATCGAGGCCCACATCAAGCTCTCTGCTCAGCAGGGAGTCTGCTTCCTCCTCTCTCTCTGCCTGCCTCTCTGCCTACCTGCGATCTATCTCTCTGTAAAATAAATAAATAGAGTATTTTTTTAAAAAAAGAGTCACATGCTCCACCAACTGGAGCAGCCAGGCACCCCTGATCTTTACTTTACATGACTTAATTTTATGCCATAAAAAATAATTTTTTTAACTTGCTAAGACTTACATGATAATGCATTCTACATAGAGAAAGCCTCAAATAATATAGGGGATTTTGGCCCAATTGTTATAAAATTAAGTTGTAATGATCTTTCCCCCAAAGAGAAAAGGGATGTTACATATGAAGTCTTGCAGTTTCTTTAAACTCAATTAAATAGGTAGCGACCTAATCATTTCAGTTCCGGTAATTAAATATATTGACACTGCTTCCCTACATTCTTTTCCCAAATGATTGTGAAGTAAGGAACGAGATCACCAGAGATCTCTCAAAACCTATGCGTGCTACTGAGTTTTCTAACACAGTGTACACTCACGTTGCTGTCAGTCTGGCTGGTAAACAGCCTTCTAACATAAAAACAGCCACATGTCAGGGATTAGGAAGGACACAGGATGATCTAGGGAACAGTGTTATTATTGTTCATTATGCATGTGTCCTGTGCAAGGAAATGCCCTAATTTTATCTTCAAATGGAAATACAACCAGAGGGTAGCAGATGAATGTTTTCACTCGCTGTTGTCCAGTGTGGGTCAGGTGCTCTCTCATCATCTCCAGCCCCCAGGGGGGGGACTGTTTGCAGTCCCAGTGCTACCACTTAGTGTCGGAAATCTTACCCCAGGGGAAAGATACTGGCACGGCTCAGAGCTTCTGCATTGGATTTGACAGGCAATATTTATCTTTCTTTTTCTTTTACATGAAAACACATAAAATGAAGGAAAGTGTACTATAGAGGTGGCATGAGGGTCCATCTTTTGAGAATTGTGCCAATTTAAGGCATGGTTTTGCTTAAACCACTTTTCAGAGACTTCTCATCTTTTAGAGGTTGAAGGAAAAAATACCTCCATAAATTTCATAAACATTTTTGGAATTAACACTTATGGAGCCCATGACAACTGTCAGGCACAGTGCTCAGGGTTGGGGTTCTTTTTTTTTTTTTTAAGATTTAATTTAATTTATTTATTTGACAGAGAGAGCACAAGTGGTGCAGGCGGGCAACAGAGGAAGAGGGCTGAGCAGAGAGCCCAACTGGGGGCTGGATCCCAGGACCCTGAGTTCATGACCTGAATACAAGGCAGATGCTTCACCGACTGAGCCCCACAGGCACCCCAGGATTGGGGTTCTGAGGAAGGGGATCCCCACCACCCAGGACGAGGGGGACCCCCATTTGTCAGCTGTCTCCTGTCTTTCACATACAAGGTACTGTCAAAATACGATCCATGCAGGGTGACTTAGAGACCCATCACTTATGTACCACTTTGATGACAAACCCCAGAAGCCAGTGGCTGATTCCCCCAGTTGAAAGATGGGGGGACTGAGGAGAAAGAGGAACAGGAGCCATGGCATCAGGATAGGTGGGTAGGCGGGTTGGCTTCCTGGCCGGCTTCCTGGCCTAGTGGAACAGCCAAGGGGCATGCACGTGTGATGCCGAAGGAGGACTCTGTGCCCCGGGAACAGCCTCCCACCAAGCGACGGCCAAGCCAAGCCTGAAGCTTGACAGAGAGAGGGGGGTGTACATTCCGTTTCCTGTCCTCTTGTTCTAAGATCCCCAGGTAACTTCATAAGAGCTCCCTCCACTCATGCTGGGCTGGTCCCAGGCCACTTCTGTGACAACGCACACTGCGTGTCCTAGAATGCTGCCCAGGGTCACAGTGCTCGCTATCTTTGAAACTGATCATGACCCTGTACCTCCCAAGTTCAAGTCTGCATTCCAAATTCATGCCACCCCAGAGAGTCATGCTCATCAGCCAAAATAGAGTTGTAGTCTCGAGTCCCCAACCTGGGGGTGGGGGGCCTCGGGGGCAACAAGGAATGCCAAGGAGGCAGCGTCATTCCCACCCGGTGCTGGTGTTTGCCTAGGCTAACTGTTGGCTCACCGTGATCTTGCAAGCTGCCCTCCAGGCTCGTAGCTGGGAAGTGATTGTGTCATTCACTCCCTGAGAGGAGTGGCTGCTTGGGGACCTGCCGCCCGCAAAGGCCCAACTTAGACCTTCCTCTGTGGCTTCAATTCCCCTGTCTTTCCCTCCATCCTACCGCCTTCCTCTATCACACGGTCCCCACCGCACGACCCCGATTCCCACCGGACAATTGCCGCAACTCCCTGTGCGGCCTCCACGTGTCCACTGTTGGGCAGACGCCTCTGTTCTCCAGCAGCAGCCAGATGGACATGTCTGCACTCATGTTGGATCCCCGGGGGCCACAAAAGCATCACTCCTCGGGCAGAGCCTAAAATCTTTACTCTCTTGTCCAGCCTCATCACATGTCACTTTTGGAGAACTCTTCAACTTCTTTTGAGGCCTCAAAACACCACACACATGCGTTAGCAACATGACTAACTACCCCACATGCTGTCCCCCTCGCCCTAAGTGCCCACATGGCGGCTCCCATGTGGCTTCATGGTTTCGCCAAAGAGCCACCTTCTCCACGGAAATGCCGTGTGTCAGCTGGGCCACCTGTTGGCTGGCGGGAAGCATGCCTTCACAGGGCATTGTCCCCTAGAGCAGATCTGGAGCCTCCCATGGCCCTGAGGCTTGCTAAGTGGATCCTGTGCTCAAGGGAGGCTCAGAAAGGACTGAAGGTCTGAGTCGTGTGCTGGAGCGTTTCTCTTCTCTGACAATATGAAGGGCACCCTGCCACCGTGCCATGGCTGCGTCCGTCCCCACACTCAGGAATGCACAGGCCAGCGCCCTGGAGTCTGATTTCTCTACTTCTTTCTGGGGGCACCCTGGTTTTCAGAAGGGCCGGGAACTTCCCTGGGGTGCCTTGGGTGGCGTGGAGACCGGTCAGCCTGGGGACCCCTGACTCAGGTCTCTCACTTGCCAGGAGCTGCCCCATTTTGTGTTTCTGCATTTCCCTCTTGTTCAAATTTTCTTCCATTTCTGTTTCTCATTCTCCCTTCACATGGCATCTGCCTCTTGATTTCAGCTCAGGTCGGCATCTCAGGGTCCTGAGATCAAGCCCCCTGTTGGGCTCCATGCTCAGTTTAAGATTTTCTCTCTTCCTCTGCCCTTGCCCTGCTAATGCTCGTTCTCTCTCTCTCTCTCATAAATATATCTTTTTAAAAATAATAAAAAGATATAACTCTGAAACAGCCAGAAGGAAGAGCTGCACTGGGTGAGGTCTGGGGAAAGGTGCCCCCTCCCAGGGGCACCACTTAACCCCCACATCTCTGCATTCATCAACCTGGCAGCTCTTTGAACCCCGTCTTTTTGTTTTTTTACACAGGCTTCATTATGTAAGCATGACTGATATAATCACTGCCCGCAGGTGAGTGAACTATATCTCCAGCCCCTTTCCCTGGAAAGTACGTGGTGAGGGCCGAAAGTTCCAAACCTCCAATGGGGTTGGTTCTCCTGGCAACCAGGGTGCTTTCTGGAGTCCTTTGGAGGGCTCCCAAGGTCATCTCATTAGCATGACAAAGAGATACCCTTCTGCTCCTTGCTTCGTGAACTGCAAGAGTTTTAGGAGGTCTGAGTTTGAAAGAAGACGAAGGCCAAATATATCTTTCTTATTATAAATCACAGTGTCATAGAGCTATTTTTGTCGATTCTCTTCCTTTCAAAGGTTTTCTGGCTTCCTGCTAAGTTTCTTTCTTTTCTTTTTTTTTTTTTAAGATTTATTTGACAGAGAGAAACACAGCGAGAGAGGGAACACAAGTAGGAGGAGTGAGAGAGGGAGAAGCAGGCTTCCCACCAAGCAGGGAGCCCGGTGTGGGACTCGATCCTGGGACTCCAGGATCATGACCTGAGGCCAAGGCGGACACTTAATGACTAAGCCACCCAGGCTCACCCCAAGTTTCTCTTTTCATATGAACTTTAGAATCAGTTGGTTCAAGACACAGCTCTTTTGCTTTCTTAGGTATATATGTCTTTTAATTTTTTTAAAACTTACTAAAATTGAAAATATCAAATGCAGATACTAAATGTAGGCAGAATAGTACAAGCGAAACCTCGTGGACAAGCACCCAACTTCAATGATCATTTTAAGGCAATCTTTTTCATTAATCCTTCAATGCATGTCCTCTTCATATATAATTTTGAAACATACCCTAAATATATAATGTCATCTGTAAATGCATAAATACATAATTCTAAATATAAAAGATCCATATATTTTAAAAATACATAAATCTAAAATCTAAGTGATAAGAATCCACATAGGCCCTGCAACATTGCTTTTAGCAATAATCCTAAATACAATAATCCTAAATAATCCTTTCACAAGCACTATATATATATACATATACATATATATATAATATATATATAATATATATATTAGATTTTATTTGTTTGACAGAGAGAAACACAGCCAGAGAGGGAACACAAGCAGGGGGAGTGAGAGAGGGAGAAGCAGGCTTCCCGTGGAGCAGGGAGCTCAATGCAGGGCTCGATCCCTGGACTCAGGGATCATGACCTGAGCCGAAGGCACACACTCAAAGACTGAGCCACCCAGGGGTCCCCACAAGCACCATAAATTTTTTTCAGGGTTTTGAGTGAGATCAAATTGACTGTGCAGGTTACCTTAAGGAGACTGACACATTGATAGTGGAGTTTTCGTATCCACAGAGCAAGAGTGTCTTTCCATTTACTGGAGTTTGGGTTTAGTAATCCACCAATGTTTGGGGGTTCTTCGTGCTGGGCTCCCCTAACTCCAGGTACTCATGGTCAACTGCGGTCTTGAGGCAAGTGACCCCTCGCCTTCTGATCCACTTTCATCAGGTCAGTCCAATCTGACCGTAGGTCACAACCTGTTTCACTCACCTCCTTCATCCCCTCACCTGGATTCCTCTTCCTGTCAAACATTCCTCGAAGGGTGAGCACAGAACAGTAAGACGGTGTGAGAGACAGACCACATTCATGTAGCTTTTGTCACCGTATATGGTTATACTTGTTTATTTTATTAGTTATTACTGCCAATCTCTTACTGTCATAATTTATAAATTGGACTTTATCATACGTGTGTGCGTGTGGGGGGAAACAGTATATACGGGGTTCAGTCCTATCCATGGATTCAGGCACACATGTATCCCACCAAGGCGAAGGGGAACTTCTGTACGGGTAGCTTAATTCTTTCATTTATTTTATTTTATCTAGAGATTTGTTTGTTTGAGGGGGGAGGGGCAGAGGGAGAGAAGGAGACTCAAAAGCCCAATCCCGACTGAGCACAGACCCTGACTCGGGTTCCATCCTAAGACCCTGAAATCATGACCTGAGCTGAAATCAAGAGTCAGACGCTGAACTGACTGAGCCACCCAGGATCCCCTTCTTTCTTTTAGTTGTTGTTGTAGCTTTTGTAAATTATATCCCCTCACTGGCTGTTGCTCGTATATATGAATGAAGTTGATTTCTATATAATAATTTTGTGTCCACGAATTGCCAGCACCTGCTTCTTGTCTGCAATGTAGCCCATTTTCTTGAAGTTCAAGGAATTCACCAAGCCATCTGCCGGTAGTCATGGACAGACTTCCCCTCTAATTTTTACCTTGAATTTCTTCTTTTCTTCTTCTTTTTTTTAAAAGATTTTATTTATTTGACAGAGATAGACACAGCGAGAGAGGGAACACAGCAGGGGGAGTGGGAGAGGGAGAAGCAGCAGAGCCCGATGCAGGGCTTGATCCCCGGACACTGACTGAGATCATGACCTGAGCCAAAGGCAGACATTTAACGCCTGAGCCACCTAGGGGCCCCTTACCTTGAATGTTTTTGGCTTACCTGCTTGCACTGGCCAGTGAAAGCAATCATGTCACTTTTATATGTATGTGTCGCAGCGGTAATGGGGGCTGGGGGGGGGACATCCACACCTGGTTTGTTTATGTTTGCATGAATAATGAAAGCAAAAATACTAGTATGAGAGATTATAGAATATCAGCTTCTTCCAAACACATACTTTTCAGCCCTCCCACAGATTCATCCTCAAGAGCTAAATTACCACCAGACCACTGTATTAATTTTCATATTTTTTTTTTTACTAGTAAAACTCATTCACTTTTTATTGGCGGGTATGAGCCACTTGGAGTTTTTCTCTCCCACTCCCATCTGAGTTTCCTCTGATTCTTCTGGGTGCTGTTGATCTAAAGGAATGAGAATAGTCCCATATTCTGGAGCTCTGGTCACAGCATGGGCTCCTCTCTAGGGTTACTCTCCTGGAGTACCGTGGACTCTGAATCTATATAAACACGTATATTTCGGGTGTCCCCAGTTGCTGAGGATTTTCAGTTTCACACATAATAAGGATTCAGAAACATCCTGCTGAAAATACAGAAAAGATACCAATGAAAGCCTTATATGGAAATCCATCTCCAAGCATCCCAAGGGATGCTGATATAATGGGAAATGAGAACTCTTTCTTTCCTTCCTAACCAGTGTTTTATTAGACACCCAGTCTCATGGATAGGAAAATACGTCCTGGTAAGCGCAGGTGTCCTAAGAAGGACGGTGCCCCCAGGTGGGAGCAAGAGAGACACGGATGGACGATCGCATGTAAGAAACTTTACAGGTTCATTCATTTCTAACACATCATTTTCAGCTCAGATTATCTTGGCATTGGCCAAGAAGTATCACCTATCCAACACACTTATTTTTACATGGTAGGCAATGCCTTCTAAATCTTCCTGTTTCTCATGACAAATCACGAAAATACATTTCACATACCTTAATAGCTTTCGGGGTTTTTTAGGTTAACAGTTGGTATTTCCCCCATTTCCTTTTCCTAACACTCCTCAATGTCAGGAAGAGAGGTTTGACTCACATTATCTGGTATTCATTTTCTCTTCCTGAGTTCCTGCCTACCTGTAGCCAACTCCATGGGAGATGGCCTGGTGACCACCGAACCTAACAGTAGCAAGGGAACCTAATAGGTAAGAGAAGGATTGAAAAAATAAATATAGTAAAAATAAATAAATAAATAAAGGAGTAAATGAGAAAGAATCTGGCTTAGAAACTAATCGGTAATTTTTTTTTTTTTTGACATTAAAATTCTTGTAGCTCTTGGAGCTGAAAATGGAAGTTGAGCCAAGCCTTCCTTATCTCACACTTTTGTCGTTAATTATCCTCACACAACACTGTGCATCAACAACGCCCGAGGATCCCTCCCCCCAGCCCCCGGGGATGGAGTTTCTCACACCCCATGTTTTCAGGGGCACACATTACCTGGAGCTCAAATGTTTGAACAGTGCTTCCCGTTTTGTTATATACGTATTGACCTAGGAAAATTTCTTCTCCCTCACATTGTTTGGAGATGCCCTGTGAAGGAAAGCAACAGACAAGGGAGTTCTCGTGAATCGATGCTCGGCTAAATAAACAGAAGCAGTTGTCTATCCAGATAGCAACAATTTCTGAGACATCTTTGGTGGTCCACCAGGAGCACAGCCACCCCTGTACACCCAAGAGGTGTTTAACTCGGGGGCTTGTGACACAAGGGGAAGCTGACTGCAGGTCTCACTGGATAGATAGACGGTGGGTAGATAGAGCGATCAATCAGTCAATAGATCGATAGATAGATCGCTAGAGACAGGGAACAAGAGCATATCCAGCATGGGCCCTGATTCAGTAGCTGAATTTGCAGTTGGCATACTTTGAATAAAATAAATACAAAATGAGGGGCGCCTGGGTGCCTCAGTGGGTTAAGCATTCCACTCTTTTTTTTTTAAAACATGGAATTTTATTTTGATTTTTTACAGATTTTATTTATTTATTTGACAGAGAGATCACAAGTAGGCAGAGAGGCAGGCAGAGAGAGAGGAGGAAGCAGGCTCCCTGCTGAGCAGAGAGCCCGATGCGGGCCTCAATCCCAGGACCTTGGGATCATGACCTGAGCTGAAAGCAGAGGTTTAACCCACTGAGCCACCCAAGCGCCCTATTTTAAAATTTTTAAAAGATTTTATTCATTTATTTGACAGAGAGTAACACAGCTAGAGAGGGAATGCAAGCGAGGGAGTGAGAGAGGGAGAAGCAGGCTTCCCATGGAGCAAGGAGCCCGATGCGGGACTCGATCCTGGGACCCCGGGATCCTGAGCCCAAGGCAGATGCTTAACAACTGAGCCATGCCGGTGCCTCAACATCCCACTCTTGATTTGGGCTCAGGTAGTGATCTCAGGGTCATGCTCTGTGCTCAGCATGGAGTCCGCTTGTCCTTTTCCCTCCACCACTCTCCACCCCGATCTCTCCCTCAAATAAATAAATAAAATCTTTAAAATACACACACAAAAAATGAATCCCCATGCTGACCCAAAGTTTTCCAAAATGAGATAAGTTTAATCCAACTTCCAGACTTTGAGAACATGAATAACTCCATCCAAAAAGTAAACTTTTATTGACCAAAAGAACTTAGTGATATTTGTATGCTCTTTTCCTTGGGCTTCTTCCTTCCTTCATTACTGTCAAAATGGAAGATTTCTGAGAGGAGACAGACCAGTAGAAATGAGTTTATTTTGTGAATCTAAACTTTATCTTTAGTCTCCTTAAATCATAGTAACACAATAAACAAAGAGTTCATTGGTTCAGTGGTTTGATGATGAAAATATCAATATGCAACCTTTATCATCAGATTTTTTTTAAAGTAAGCTCTATACCCAACGTGGGCCTTGAACTCATGACCCCAAGATCAAGACTTGCAAACTCCACTGACTGAGCCACCCAGGTGCCGCCATCACAATTTTATTAAAAGAATTGGCTATGACATGATTACATAACACAACCACAATTATATATACATACAACTCAAATCTTACACAGCTGACCCTCAGACAACCCGGACTCAACTGTGTGGGTCCGCGTAGATGAGGACTTTTTTGGATAAATGCAACACAGAACACTAAGTGTATTTTCTCTTCCTTATGTTTTTTTTTTTTTCTTTTTTAAAAGATTTTATTTATTGGAGAGAGAGAATGAAAGAGAGCGAGCGTGAGAGGGGGGAGGGTCACAGGGAGAAGCAGGTTCCCTGCTGAACAGGGAGCCCGATGTGGGACTCGATCCTGGAACTCCAGGATCATGACCTGAGCCGAAGGCAGTCTCTTAACCAACTGAGCCACCCAGGCGCCCCTTTCTTATGATTCTCTGAGTAACATTTTCTCCAGCTTACTTTATTGTAAGAATACAGCATCTAATATATATAACATACAAAATAATGTGTTTATTGACTGTTAATGGTAAGACTTGGGGATCAAGTTAAGTTTTGGGGGGTCAAATGAATGGGGAGTTTCAGCTGCACGGGAGAGGGTACCCACTGTAGTTTCCCTAGCTTTCATTTTACTGGTTCATGAATCTGTTAATACAAGAGAAAAATGATGAGGAGTGGTTTTTATTGCCTGAAGGGTTACCCATAAACCTCCTATAATGAGCAGCCGAGTGCGTGTCTCTGAGACGGGGTTCGAGCGGCTTAAATCCAACGTGTCAGCAGATACCTACTGTGGGCGGCAGCAGGCTCGCCTCAAAGGGTAGTGGTTTCCTTTCTGTCTTGTGACCCAGCATCATGTCATTTACAGGCATTCAGAGGGTGCACAAAGCAGGCTGAGCCCCTGTGTTTTAACTCCAAGCTCCCACCAGATCCGCCCACCAGGGAGTTGAAGAAAGACATAGAGCAACAGGGAACACCTGGGAACCACGCTAAGATGAAAACTGTAGGGGGACCAGCAGCAAGCTGACACTATCATTGCAAGTCCCCAGGAAGCGCAGACACAGGGCCATGGGCTGGGGGCTGGGCTTGGGGTTGCGGGGCAAGTGCATGTGCCTACTGTCCCTGCACTGGTTGACCAAGCTGGGCACAAGGTTGCAGGATTCCCCAGGGTCAACCTGCCCCATATCACACGCTGGGGGTTCTGGAAGAATCAGCCTGAGCAGACCACCCACCCTGCTGCCACCACTTTGCAGGCACAGCATTTGGCTGGCTTTTAACCCTTTGGCTCCTTAAATGTAACAGACGAGCATCACCAGACACGAGAGAAAAGCACCTTTCCACAAATAGGAAAAGTGGTCTTTGGGAGTAAGGACACGAGAGAATGCAACACAACTCTAATTAGTGTTCATTAACATCTTCGAAGACATTGCATACCTGAAGGAAGAAATTTAGACTCTAAACAAAGGAGTTAATTGCAGAAAAAAATAAGTCTTAGGATAATCATGAAAGCAGAAATGAAAAATTCAACATATGGATTAGGATATAAGTTGATAAAATCTTTCAGAAGGTGAAACAAAAAAGCAAAGAAGGAAAATCAGAAAAGATTTTTAAAAATAATATGTTAGGTGATAAAGTCACATCCCCTAGGATGACGGCATGAAGTTCTGGTCAGATCAGAGCAGAAGGGCAGAGTGGGGTAGAGGGACATCCTTAAAAAATAAAATAAAAGAGAAACTTGGAAATGACCTGACATGTAGGAACACAATGGCAAGATTTTTGCCCTTCAGAAAAAGATGTGGGGGATGGTTTTGTGATAGGAATGTAGAAAAGTAAGCAAATTCAATTGGAACGAGGCATTCGTCTTAACGAAAAGGAACATCAAACATTTTAAGGAAGAGGAACATAAAAGTCTTACACACACAAAAAAATAGTATTCCA
This sequence comes from Spilogale gracilis, assembly GCA_004023965.1. NCBI lineage: Eukaryota > Metazoa > Chordata > Mammalia > Carnivora > Mephitidae > Spilogale > Spilogale gracilis. Next base: position 1,367 of record PITA01033561.1, on the reverse strand, counting down.
ATATACTACAGGGTTCGGTGAGAACAACACCATTCACACAGTAACCTTGAAAACATTGCATATTGATTGGAAGGAAGATACGCCGTCTAGCAGTATCTCAAACATGACACACAGACTTACCACGTGACCTCGTCATTCCACCGCCAGATATAGATCTCCAAGAGAAATGAACACCAGTGTCCACACAAAGACTCATGCATGAATGTTTCTGGCAACATTATTCGTAACAGTCAAAAAAGGGGAAATAGCTCAGGACCCTGAGATCATGACCTGAGCCGAAACCAAGAGCAGATGCTCCATAGACTGAGCCGCTCAGGCATCCCTCTTATTCAGCAATTTAAAAACGAAGTACAGAGCCACGTGATAGAGCACAGAGGAACTTTGAAGACACGATGCTCAGTGGAAGGACCGTTTTGCTGAAGACCACATATTATAGATTCCATTTACATGAAATGTCTGGAGCAGGCAACACTGCGGAGACAAAGCAGGGCAGTGGTGTGGGGGGTAGGGGTGGGGGAGCAGGCTTGGAGATGATAGCTGACAGGTAAGGAGGGCATAAAATAAAGTTTTCTTTGGAGAGCAACAAAAATGACCTAAAGTCGATTGTGGTGATGGATACACAACTCTGTGAATATCCTAGGAGTCACCAATGTGAACACTTTAAGTGAATTGCTTAATGCTTAATTTCACCTTAATAAAATTGTTTTTTAAAGAAAAGTAAGACCTAAACACTTGGGGGAGAATGAGAGAACTGTGCATGAACACTGATCTTCATTTTCTATCAGAGGAAGTCAGTAAGCAAAACTGAAAAAAAAATCAAGAAGTAAAAGTAGAGACACTCAGCTGCCTTAGTTGGTAGAGCACATGACTCTTGATTTTGGGGTGGTGAGTTTGAGTCCCACATCAGGCATGGAGATTACTTTAAAAAGAAGAACTAATGGTAAAAGCAAATATGAAGGCAAGTGTATCCAAACGAGCAGCTAAAACTGGCAAATGGAAGGTTCCAGAGAGTAGAAAGCTGGGGTGGGAGTCCTGGCACAAGAAAAGAATCTTTAGTTATAAGCCTATGAGAATGTTGATTTTTAAATTGTGCACATGTAGCTTTGATCAAAGTAAAAAAAATTAAATAATAGAAATCATCTGGTCCAACCCTCTCTCTTTTGTAGATGGCAAAGCAGAGGTCCCGGAAAGAAGTAACTTCCCTGCAGTGATAAAAATAACTAGCTGCACAGTTGAGGTGTCATCCCAGCATCTGATTCCTAACCAACCCCCTCCTAGCCTCACCCACACAGATCCCAACTCCCTCTCACATAGACGGAAAACTCCTTGGGTGCGCTGGAGATGTTTCCTGAGGGAGACACCTTCTC
>PITA01033560.1:0-12595 GCA_004023965.1 Spilogale gracilis | reverse complement strand
AGATAACCAAAAGTCTCGTTCCTTTGTTTAGATCTCTGCTCACATAGCATCTCCTAGAGAGGCTTTCTTTGACCCCATCTACCTTCATGGCCACCAGCACCCTGCTGGGTTTGTTATCACTACTTTTATTGCCACTTTTATGTATTTGGGAATACGTGGGTGACTAAAACATAAAAAAACCTCTGGGTTCATATTCTTTAAAAAAAAAAAAAGATTTTATTTATCCATTTGGCAGAGAGATAGATCACAGATAGGCAAAGAGGCAGGGAGAGGGAGAGGGGGAAGCAGGCTCCCTGCTGAGGAGAGAGCCCCATGTGGGACTCGATCCCAGGACCCTGAGATCATGATCTGAACCGAAGGCAGAGGCTTTATCTGGGTTAATATTCTAAGGAAAGTAACTAAAGGACTGTGATAAATTAAATCAAATCTAGAAAGTTTTAGTGGAGCCTAACTGCATCAAATTGGGTTAACTCAAGATGGATGGACTGACTTGGCTTGGGTGGGGTCCCCTGGGCTGCTCTTGGCCCAGGTGACAAGGACTGGGTTTAAAACCCAACCAAGCTGAGCTAAGGTAAACTGAGTTTCATTGGGCTGAGTTAGGTTGGGTTGTGTTGATTTAAATTCCAGGTTGAGGGGCGCCTGGGTGGTTCAGTCGTTAAACATCTGCCTTCGGCTCAAGTCATGATCCGGGAGTCCCAGGATCGAACCCGCATCAGGCTCCCTGCTTCTCCCGCTCTCACTCCCTCTGCTTGTGTTCCCTCTCTAGCTATGTTTCTGTCAAATAAATAAATAAAATCTTTTAATTAATTAATTAATTAATTCAGGCTGAGCTGAGGGAAGATGAGGTGAGTTGAGTCAAGCTGAAAGCGTAACATTTGCTGACAAACTGTTTTGTGTGGAACCCAGTCAAGATGCTAGGAGAACAGAGGTAGGGTGGGTTGAGCCGAGAATTAGGTGTGGAGGTTGGGATGGACTGTCCAGGGTGGCGCTGGTTTACACAGGGCCCCACAGAGTCAGGTAGAAGGGGGCCTGTGCTGCGTGTCCGGGCTCAGCCAAGTTGGGCCCGACTGAGTCAAGCAGCCTTGAGCAGAACTGGGCGGAGCTCGGGTTCAAGCCGGTCTGACCTCTGGGCTGAGGGGGCTGAGCTGCCTCGCTGAATGGATCAGGGCTGAGGTGGGCTGCCCAGACCTGCAAGGTCCTGAAATAACGCCACCACCATCAGACCACAGACTCGGGGGGAAGAGTCACTCATCCTCTCCACAGTGGGCTCCGGGACTGGCCGCAGCCGCCAGAGGGCTGCCTCCCACCAGGTTGGGAGTGGCCAAACTTCCCAGCGCCTCCATCTCAAACCATTCTGACAATTTTTCAGACATTCGTTTCAGACAAGCCCTTAGAGGTCCGCAAACCCAGATCTGGTCATCATCCCCCACCCTGACCCTCTTCCCACAGACTTGGCGGATCTCTGCCTGCCAGCCTCCCCACGAGCTCCCTGACTGGGGCCTGTTTGCAGCCCGGGGCTCAGAGAGGCTCCGCTGCAGAGCGCACTCAGCCTTCTTGAACATGTCCGCCACACAGTGGGGCTTCAGGCAGCAGCCCCTCATCTCTCAAGTCCTGTCAGGGGCTGCTAGAGCAGTTTGACCTCAGCATCTAGCTCCAGGGCACCAGCGGCAGCACCCAAGACAATGCCCTGTGCCCCTGAGCCCTGAGCAAAATCACAGCCATGTCTGGCCAAGGAGGACTTCAGGGATGGGGAACCTCTTCTCGCCCCCTTGTCCTGCCATCCACATGCTAGCCCCGCAGCTAGGCGTTCCCAACCCCCACCTCTCGACTGTGACCACCACCACCCAGACTTGTCACTACCTCGCAACCTTTGCTGGGGTCCCCCCATTAACTCTTAGAACTCGGTAAGATTTCCCTGGGACTTTGTGGAGGCCATGACTTGATGAAACACACACACACACACACACACACACACAGAACCCTCATTTGGGTGACGTGCACTGAAAATTAGTCCATGTACACAAATAACAAAACAGGCAGACAAACCAAAAACTCTAGGTTTTTCTCCTCCCAACAGACATTGATAGGAAACAGGAATAAACAGCCAAAGGAAGAGGAGGGAAAAGAAAAGAAAGAAAGAAAGAGAGAGAGAGAGAGAGAGAGAGAGAGAGAGAGAGAAGGAAAGAAAGAAAGAAAGAAAGAAAGAAAGAAAGAAAGAAAGAAAGAAGAAAGAAAGGAGAAAACCTCAACTATCATCTATCAGTATGGGAGTGAAGAAGTACAAAAGAGAGCCCAAGATACAAGAAATGTTTTGGAGAAGCTTGAAAATGCATGTGCCTTCTCCTGCCTCCTTCCTATTCACTTCACTCTTTGCAGCCACAGGCAAACAGAAGAAAGGAAGGCTGAGCATCCTATCTATTGTGAGAGTCATTTCCTATGAATCAAATATGATGGAGAGAGTATGTGTCAAGTCCTCTCAGGTGGCAAAACTGAAACAGTCTTTGTAGATCGTTTGTCTTTGTTCTGCCCCAGGACCTTTGTACATACTGTTCCCTCTATCTGAAATGCTCTCCTGCTTTTACCAACACTTCCCTTCCTTCTGTTTGCATAACCAACTCTCACAGATCCTCCAGGCCCCACATAGATGTCACTTCCTCAGGAATGGCTTCCCTGACTCTCCCCCACCACCACTGGTCACTCTTAGAACACTTTGTACCTTGTGCGGCATTTGTCATAGTTCTCGTTACAACTGATCCTTGAACAAGTTAGGGGTGCTGACACTCCTTCCCCTGTCTGTAATCAAAAATTCCAATGTAACTTTTGACTCCCCCAGAATTTAACTAGTAGCCTACTGTTGACTGGAAGTCTTACCAATAACATGAATAGTTGATTAACACATATTTTGTACGTTATATGTATTGTGTACTGTATTCTTACAATAAAGTAAGCTAGAGAAAAGGTTGAGAAAATCGTAAGAAACATTAAATACATTTGCATTACTGTACTGGGTTTATGGGGGAAAAATCCACATATAAATGGACTCATGCAGTTCACACCTGTGTTGTTCACCTGTATGTATTTGTCTACCTCTCCCATTAGAATGTAGATTCTGGGGGCGCCGGGGGTGGCTCAGTTGGTTAAATGTCTGACTCTCGATTTTGGCTCAGGTCATGATCTCAGGGTTGTGAGATCAAGCCCTCTGCCAGGCTCCACACTCAGTGGGAAGTCTATCTGAGATTCTCTCTCTCCCTCTGCACCCCCCACCCACGCCATGATCTCTCTCTCTCTCTCATAAATAAATAAATCTAAAAAAAAAAAAAAAGAATGTAAGTTCTGGAAGGGCTGGGACCTTGTCTCTATTGTTCATCACTATTTCCAGCACCCAGTACATAGTAACTGCTCAACTAATATTAATGAATGAATAAATGAATTCAGTAAACACACACACACACACACACACACACTAGAGAGAACAATTCTAGGAGCCAGACAGAGACGCCCTGGTTCACACAGATCTGGTGGCTGAGCCATGACCAGAACTCAGACTCCCCCAACTGCTGAGCCATGGAACCAATTCCTCTCCCATATCTGAACAAGCTGCTGTGGCCTTCAAGTACAGGGTGGGTAAGGTCCAAGGCAGAGGCTGATGTGAATTAGGGCTCCTTGTCTCCCTGCTCCCTCCTTCAGCATTAACAGTCTCTCCTGCCAAAAAGTCACTGCCAAGGGCCAGGCCTGGAGACTCCCCCAGCTCTAATCCATTGCCTCTACCATCAAAGCCCCACTTGATTACCCACCGCAGAATGACAGGCTTGGAAGGGAAAGCAATGAGCCTTCTGTGTAACAGAAACAAGTCTGCTGACAGTAAGTTCCTCAACCTGCCAGGGGGAGCTGGAGCGGGGCCTACATCCCAGCCCAAGGAACCCCTTCCTGTTCTTCTCACTCTCCTTGGAGACGTCTACCTACTATGTGCCAGGCCTGCAAGGGCATGTCTGCGTTTCCTCTTCACAATGAATGCCCATACTTATTATGATGCCCATTTTACAGATTAGGAAGCCAAGGCATAAAGAGGTTGGGAACTTGCACGGGACCACACAGCCAAAAGGAAATAGGGCAGGGATTTGAGACTGGACCTATAGGACTCTAAAGCCAGTGTGCTTATACCACTTTCAATCCCTCTCCCCTGGGGCCTACCACTGGGCCCAACACACAGTAAATCTCATGGATATTTGTGGGATTCAGTTTCCTTGGATCGGTGGGACCCCTCCCCAAAAGCTCTGTGGGGAATTCTGGAGCAGAGAGGGAACCTGAGGTGGCTGCAGTTCAGAACTCAAGCCCAAGACGAGTCGTATGTGTACCCAGACATACACACACGTGTACAGGTGCGCACACACGTGCATGGACACACACGTGCACATACGCACGCCTCTTCAATAATAGCAGGACCAGTGTTCATTGCTTTTGTCTGTGTCTGAACAGAAGGTTCTGCTGCTAAAGCCTGTCTGAGGAACAAACTATCACTTCCTGAGCCTCTCTAAGGAAGGTGTCCCCAGTTCCCTCATCTTCCTAGTGGGCAGAGCAGGGTGGCCTCTCCACTCCTCCCACGCCATTCCTTGGCGCCTGAAAAGAACTCATTGCTGAGCTGGTAGGTGGGGCTAGGGGTGGGACTGAAGATGGGTGGAGAAGCACGGGCTTCTTTCCTTCTTTGGTGAGGTCAAGGGCAAAGGCTGGGGCAGCCATGTGGGTGGGATGATCCAGAGAGAGAGGCCGAGGCGAGGGGCAGGCATGGGAGTACCACTGCCAAAAATAGTTAACTTGATGCAAATCATGAGGAAATGGACAAATCCAAAGCAGGGGACATATCACTAAATAATTGATTGAGACTCCTCAAAAAAATGTCAGTGTCGTGAAACATGACAAAAAAGAAGGCTGGGAAACTACTCTAGATTAAAGGAGGCTGAAGAGACATGACAACTACAATAAAATGTTCTAGAAGACATCATTTAGCAAATTGGGAAAATGTGAATGTGGGCTAAATATTAGATAATAGCATAGTATCAAGGTTAAAATTCCAGGCCAACAATTATATCGCGGTCACGTAAGAGAATGTCTTACTGAGTTACATATTGAAGTCTGAGGGATGAGGGCTGGTATTTTCTCACAAATGGTGGAGGGAGAGTAGGAGAGAGAATACCTTGATGACGGTGGGTAAATCCACAGGAAGGGTAGAAGGAGGTTGGCTGATGATTCTTAAAATTTCTCTGTTCTTCAAAATTTTTTAAAATAAAATAGGGCAAGGAAGTTGGTGAGACTGAGAAAATCGATGAAGCCATCCCAAAAACAGGTGTGTGCCACAAGGATTGGCAGGGGAAAGCAGGCGGGGCAGGCCTTGTTTGGGGGAGGGGGGAGTGAGTGGTGGTGGATTTCCTGAGCCAGACCACACAAGGTCGGGAAGGTTAGTCGTGATCTGGGAGCTCTGAGAAAAGGAGAGGAGGAAGATGAGGTCTAAGGACTACTCCCAGGGCAGCAAAATGGGGAGAAGTGCTTCTGGGAGAGACAGCAAGACAGGGACGGAAAGACAGAGACAGAGAGAAAGAGACATAGAGACAGAGAGAGACTGAGAGACAGAGGGACTGGGACCGGAAGCAGGGAGGAACTGAAGAAGAAAAGAGGCCTGGCCAAATGCTTCGGGATGAGAGGGACAGAAAGGGTCCGCCTGCTGATGCACAGATGAGTCCTGGTGACAAGTGGAGAGACCAGATGGGGAGAGGGTAGTGGAGGTTCATGGGCTTGGACACTAGCTCACTCTCCCCCGCCGCCTTGTTGTGGCCCACGGAACCACTCTAGAGGGACACAGCATGGCAAGGCGGGGAGACAGACTCGGAGCTGCAGTGCAGCCAGACTGACCCTATAGCACTTGGTGCCTCAGTTTCCTCACCCATGAAAGAGGGACAGGAACTGGGCCTGCATGGTTGCTGCGAACCTTAGCGAGTGAGTGGACATGGCATGTTCAGAGAGCAGGGAATTGATATCAGCTTATCCCCCTAACAACCTCACCAACTCGCGCCTGCAAAGTGAGGTTGCACAAGTTTTCTCGGGCCCTATGCTGTGCACCAGCGCTGCTCTTGGTCCCAGTGATGCCCCTGCAGGTAAAACAGACAGAAGGCCCTGCCCTCAGGAGGGACAGACAACACACAAAGTCCTCTGTGAAAATCCACCGACAATGTACTATATAGGCTAGAAGGTGGGTAGGGGGCGCTGTGGAGGAGATCAAGCCCGAGCAGGAAAATGGGGGACCTGGGGCTGTCCAGGTAACGGCTCACTGAAAAGGTAACCTTTGGGCAGAAATAACAGAAAAGTGTGGGAAGAGGTCTGCCAGACCCTACGGAAACTCTTCCAGGCAGAAGGAACAGTAGATGCTAGGTTTCTTGGGCTGAGGCACAACCAGAGAGCCAGAGCATCTGGGGAGTGAGGAGGAAAGGAGGTCAGGGCAAGAGGGCCAGGGCCGGAGGACTTCTCAGCCCTGTAAGAATCTTACTTTGAGTGGCTAGGAGGCCGCAGGATGGCTGGGGGCACAGGGAGGGCATGATCCCACAGCCATTTTAACAGATCACTCTGACTCTGGGGTTGAGGCCCAAGCGAGGGAACAGGAGCCGGAGCAGAGAGACCAGTTAGGAAGGTCGTTTAAGAATCGGGAGCAGAACAACGGTGTGTTGGACCCGGATGGGAGCAGTGGAGGCTGAGAAGTGAGTGGACTCTGAACACATCTCTGAAGGCAGAGTCTGCAAGGTTCCTGACCTGCATCTGCCATGTCGCCGCAGGCCTGCCCCGCTGTAGTGGCCACAGTAGACAATCGACACCTGGGCCTGCTAGGACGGATGGAAGGCACCCGACCGACCGCTGCCCGCTCTCCAGTAAGAGCCTCTCTCTGCAGCCAAGCTAGAAAGGGGTGTCCCTGGGGCCGGCGAGCCCCTCCCCACCACTCCCTGCCCGGACAGGACCTCAGAGGCCATGGGTTACAGAGAGGGAGCTCACACCCCAGCAGAGATTGATGCCTTTTAAACAGACCCAGAGTGAGAAGGACAGAGAAAGTCAATATTTGTCCGAACAAGCCAAACAGGCAGGCTCGCCCAGGAATGTGAGGGAGGGAGGCCCAGCACCCGGAGAGCATTATTTCAACAGACAGATACTTGGAAACCATCGCTGTCCTAGATATGGGGGGAGGGGCGGTTCAGCCAGCACTCGATGCTTGAGCACCGGGATGGATGGGACCAGGCCTAGCCGTGAGGGGGCAGGGGGCCTGGCGGCGAAGGGAGGGTGGGCCGACCAAGGCGAACTCACAGTCACCACAGAAGAGCTGGCCCATTGCTTCTCTTGCCTGGAAATCCAGGTCCAGAGATGGGAGGGCATTTGAGCCCGGACATCCAGGCAACCCCCACCCTGGTGGTTCTTCCTGTCTTTCAGATCGAACTGCAGATGTCTTAGCCCAGGTATTCCGTGCTCCAGACCCTGCTGACCCGTCCCCTCTTGCCCCCTCTCACTCCGGCCAGTCAGAGCAGCGTATGGCCCCCAATCACACCCGTGCCTCATTTATTTTCGCCCCATTGCTCCTGTCTACACCATTCCCCCACCTGCCGCACCTTTTAACAGCAAGACATTCTTCAAAACCTGGTTCAAGGTTCACCACCACTGGGCAACTTCTTATTTGGGATTAAGAGCTTGAAGCCTGACACCAGGGAGTGCTGGCTTTGCTGGCAAATCCCTTAACCTTCGTACACCCACATTTTCTCACCCCATGACCCCAGCTCGGTGGGCTGAAGAACCTCCCCCCACAAAGACGTCCATGTGCACCTCCTCATCCCCGGAGCCTGTGAATATGTCACCTTACATGGTAAAAGGAACTTTACAGGTGTGATTAACTAAGGGATTTTGAGGTGGGGAGACTATCCTGGATCATCTGGGTGGGCCCAGCATGGTCCCAAGGATCCCCAGGAGAGGGAGGCCAGAGGCTCCGAGGGAGAGATGTGGTGGCAGAAGCAGAAATAAATGCAGGCCACCTCTCTCTCCAAGCTCGAAAGGCAGGGACCCCGATTCTGCCCTCTGCACTGCCAACGCCTTGACCTCAGTTCCACAAAACTGGTTTTGGACTTCTGACTCCAGAACTCTAAGATAATAATTTGGTGTTGTTTTAAGTCACTAAGTTTGTGGATTACCAAAGAAACCCGTTTGTTGTTACAGCAGCAACAGGAAATGAATTCAAATGAGTCTAACACTCACACCTACCCGCAGGGCTCTTGTAAGTGCGGAAGAGCATTCCACACGGAGACCCCTTAGCATGGCTTCTGACACTGAGAAAGGGCTCAGGGGTATCAGGTATCTGACCCCTCCACGATCCCCCACCACCTCCCTCTTCTTTATTTTCCCCGCTTTCACCGCCATCTGCTCTGCAGACTGTGAGCGGGTCGAGGGCCGACTCCCAGCATCAGTCAGGCTCGGGGTCTTCAGCTCCACGCGGCGAGCGAATGAATGAATGCCACATTTGTCCGTATGCAAGTCCGTATGCAGCAGAATCCTAGACAGAAGAAGGCAAAATTCTTGAAGCCATGGGACCAAGCCTCAGGTTCCAAACACCAGAAGAGAGCTCTGGTATCAGTTGGGTCGTTCCTTCAGAGTGGACAGCGAGATGTCCAATCATGCAGCGGGTCCGGTCTCCACTCTAAATTTCCAGGAGGCTTCTCCTGGAGGGCAATGTGAGAGGCAGTGTCCAGCGATGATTTTCGATCTGTGGAAGAGTCTGCGCAACTGGCCGCTGCCTCCAGGCCGGAGGAGGCAGGTGTCCCAGCCGCACGTGCAGTGGGCAGCTACAGACACAGATCACTGTGACGGTGAGGTCGACGGCCACCATGCAGTGGCCTTCGCTCTGCACCAGTTGTGGCATACAACACCTATGCCAGTATTCCATTGCATGCTCAGGTGTCTATTGTTATCCCTATTTACCCAGGAAGAAATTGAAGCGTTGGCACGCTACACAATTTGCCCTTGGTCACCCAGTGCTCAAGGAGTTGAGAGCCCGTTCTTACAACCACCACCCTTCACCACCAATCCATCTTCCGTGTTCTCAGACGTGTTCGCTCTTCTGTAGAAGTTCTCAGGACACACAGCTTCCGTACCTGTCTGTGTCCCAATCTAAACCCAGGTATGGGCATCAAAAACTGATGGGCGTCAGAAATAAAGTTTCCTTGGTGACAGCCAAACGCATGGTGGGGGACAGGGTCCACTTTGGCCACTCCACGCCAAAGAAAACAAATATGCAAAGGCCCAGAGGTAAGAGTACTGTACATTTGGGAAAACACACATCATCTGGGTGACCAAAGGGGAGTGGAGGAGGGGGTGACAAAGCTGGAACAGGGACCAGATGGAGACCACAGCACAGAGGATGCTCTTGGACCTGAGGGCTGTGGGACACTATGGAAGGAGTTTAAGTAAGGGAAGGACTTGGCGAAACTGTACTACCTTTAAGATATAAAAATAAGATAATAAATATACAACAATGACATCTCTCATTATCCAGTACTTGTTATGCCTCAGCCACTCTTTGAAGCACTCAACATGAATTAATTTACTTGATCCCTACAGCAACATCATTACTAACATATAATGTCTCCAGTTTACAGGTGGGGAAACTGTAGCCAGAGAGACTGAGTCACTTGCCCAAGATCACACAGCAAGTCTGTGCCACAAACTGGATTTGAACCCGGGCAAGCTGACTCTAGAGCCCTGGTGCTCCTATACCGAACTCTTGTTCTAGGAGAAAGTGGCACCAGGATCTCATCAGGGCAAAGCAAAGAGGAGATGTTCAGGAATTCTGTGCTAGCCTGCCTGGCAAGTGGGCCTGGCTCAGTAAGTGGGATCCTGCTCTGCACAGGGCTCCAGGCCCAAAGCAATCAGTCAGCTACACGCATCTCCCTTGGGCTCACTGCCCTGCGCCCCCACACACACTGCTGCAATTTCTCAGGGCAGCGCCTTATCATCTTCCCGGATTTTTCTAGGGCTTCTCCCAGCTCCGCTTTTCAGGAAGGCCTTTCCGCTGGGCTGCAGATCTTATCTTCCAGTGTGTTTCCTATTAGCAAAGCGATTAGCACTCATCCATTTGCATAAGCACAGAGGCCCCCCAGAGCGATTTGAACCTAGCCTCTGCTGGGCTGGGCGGGAGAGGATCTCCCTCTACAGAAGCTGCCTCATCTTTAAAGTGAGGGTACTGGGGCACCTGGGTGGCTCAGTCATTAGGGGTCTGCATTTGGCTCAGGTCATGATCCCAGGGTCCTGGAATCAAGCCCCATATTGGTCTCCCTACTGGACGGGAAGCCTGCTTCTCCCTCTCTCACTCCCGCTGCTTGTGTTCCCTCTCTAGCTGTGTCGCTCTCTGTCAAATAAATAACTGAAATCTTTAATAGGTGGAGTGAAAATTCTGTTTTGTCATGGTCATCCTGAGCAGCAGAAAGGAACTAAGCTACATTAAACACCGAGAGGCTAAGGCTTGGCAGCTGCTAAGCCAGAAGCTTCCATGTGTTCTCTCATCTAATTCCCACCATTTCCCCATTTTACAGATGGGAAAACTGAGGTGCAGAGATGTGAGGTCATTTAACCAAGGTCACAGGCCTTGTAAGTGACTTTGAGCCCACGTCTGCCTGGCTGCATAAGCCTGGCCTTGCTCTGCTGACCACGCTGCCCCCAGACCCAGGCCTCCTCTGAAATGCACGGAAATCAGTGAACTCTCATGGCGCAGCCGCTCACCCGGGCCTAAGACACTTAAGATGGACTATCAGCAAGTATTGTGTAAAATAATGCAAATGAGAACAAGCATTCATTAGACTCTTTCTGGATGCCAGCATTGCCATGAATTTGGTCCTCACAACAACCCTGTAAGAGGTCATTCTCATTTCACTGAGGAGGAAACTGAGCCACAGGGAAGTGGAGTGACTTGTCCAAGATTATGCCAGGATTTGAGGCTGTGTAGTCTAGCCCCAGATCCTCCGCCCTAAACCTTAATTCTGCATACTATCCTGGAAAGGCTGAGAGGTGAGACACATCCCCCTACCACACACACACACACACACACACACACACACACACACACACACACACACGGCATTCCCAAAAATCTGGGCCACTAGACAGGCTCTGACCCAGACCCACCTTCTACCATACAGTCTCCGGGATGTCCCTGGATGAAAAGACCTAGGAGGAGGTAAAAGCCCAGGTTGCTGGGCACCTGGGTGGCTCAGCTCAGGTCTTGATCTCAGGGTCCTGGGATTGAGTCCTACATCAGGCTCTCTACTCGGCAGGGAGCCTGCTTCCCCCTCTCTCTCTGCCTGCCTCTCTGCCTACCTATGATCTCTCTCTCTCTATCCCCGTGTCAAATAAATAAATAAAATCTTTAAAAAAAAGCCCAGGTTGCAAGGCGCCAGGTTCCCCAAGCTGTGGAAGGAGCCATCCGGAGGCATGGGAGGTCAGGTAGCCTCAGGGCCCCACTTCCTGTCAGGCCCTGCTGCTATGCAAATCTCAGGGGCCTCAGATTGTGCTCATGATATGGGGCTGTGTGGCTGCTTTCTGGAGCCCTCCCCGTAGTCTGTCTGTTACCCTTTGGAGGGGACTCAGGTCTTGGCGAAGTTGTAGGAAAACAGATGTGTGGGGACACAATCCTCCCTGTGTGCCCAGTGTTCAGCTGTCATTGAAGAGTAAGTAGGCCCCTCAGCCTTCCCCTTGCCCCACAGATCCTGGGTGTCCAGGCCCTTGTGCCTCTTTTCCAGGGACAGTCGGGGAACCAGCAGGCCCAGGAAATGCCCAGTCCTCCCTCCAACCAGTGCCCAGACCTCACAGCCATCCACTCAGGCTCAGCTTCCCTCCCAGACTTGGGGGTCCCTGGGAACCCCAACACAACTGCCCCAACACCAGTGGCCTTCGTAGATGGCAAATGCTTTCTAGGACTCTGCTTCCAGGGAGCAGAAAATCGCGCAGGACTGAGCCACAGATGGAGGCTCCGTCCGCACAAGCATCCCAGTTTGGAAAAAGGAGACAAAGAAACTCCTGCAGGTGTGACCACCACTGCGGGCAGGTGGCCTGCTGCACATGGAGCCGGAGGCCCAGGCCTGCCGCTTTTCCTCGCCCATTTGTTCCTCAGATGGATGCCCACTGGACACAGAAGCCAGTGAACTAAACACAAGCTCAGTATTCTAGCATCTGAGTTCTGTCACTGGCTTTCTATGTCACCTTTAACAAGAAACTTCCCTCCTGGGCCCGTGGAAACTGAGGGCTTGGCCCCTGCACCTTTCCAGAACTGAAGGAAACAGACGTCAAGGGCTCTGGGGCAGTGTGGCTCTCCTCCTGCCAGCCCCAGATTCATTAAAAAACACTCTCTCATGGCTCAACATGACTGGAGAAGGGGTTCCTCCCCACCTCTCATTTCAGTTGGCCCACAACTTGTCCCTCCTGGTAAGAAAAGGAAAGAGGCCTCACTCTGAGCCAGGCTGAGAAAAGACTCACAGGACATCATGGATCTGCCAGGGGGTGGACCTGTTGGCTGGAAACCCCAAGACTC
>PITA01033559.1:0-12604 GCA_004023965.1 Spilogale gracilis | reverse complement strand
TCTGGTGGGAGGCTGTGAATGGGCATTTAGTGTGAGTATGGGGGGTCATTCTGGAGACCACCTTCCTAACTTGCATACCCTGGGTCCCCCAGTTCACCAGGTGAAATTTGGTGCCCCACGCAGGAAGGAAACAGACCCGCTAAATGAGCCGGTGAGGGGGCTGTGATATGGGATGGGTGGTGAGCCAGGGCGGCCTGGGGAGCTGGGCTAGAGGTTGGGTGCCTCAGATCCCTGAGGCCTGGCAAAAGCTGTGACACTGGGACGGGTGTGGGGACTTCCTTCCTGGGCACGGTGACCACGCCTCTCTAGAACATGGGCCTGTCACGGATGCGACCCCCCACCCCACCAGCTCGGCATGGTTCTCTGCCGTTTCTGGGTCTGCACCCAGGTGTCCAACCCATCACCTCTGGCTCCCCTTCTCTGCTGTCCCTTCTCTCACCGTTTATCTGTTCTCTTTCATAGTTCCTTTGCATCTCCTTGTCTCTCACTCACAATTCTCTTGTCTGTTACCATATCATTTTCCGTTTGTCTGGCTTCTTTTTCCCGTAGTCTCTCTATTACCCTCTCATGTTGCTTCACTTCTCTGCTTCTCTTTTGGCCTTTTTGACTTGATTTTCCCACAGTGGGAGGAGGAGTGGACGCTGCTGGGAAAGGAGGAGCTGAGTGGGTGAGTGAGGGAGAGGGAAGCTACAGGGGAGGAGGGGCAGCAGAAAAGGTTGACCTCTGACCTCATCCCCTCCTGCCCAGGAGCCTGCTGCAGTCCGTGGAGGAGGCCCTAGAGGAAAGGTGAGGGACTGGGCCTGAAGATGGGGGGCGGGCAGCTGGACCTGGGACCCAGTGACATCTCACACTTCCCGTCCCTCTGGTTTGTCCCCCACAGGAGCCTGACCATCCGGCCAGCCTCAGAACCCCAGGTACGGGTGGAGGGAAGTTGGAGCTGGGGGTGGGGAGGGCTGTAGAGGGCGCAGTTGGGATGGGGTCAGGTTATAGGGGACCTGCTGACAGCCAGGTTCCTCCGGACTCTCCTCCCAGGAGCTGGACTCCCCAGACGATGCCATAGGAACCATCAAGCGGGCCCCATTCTTGGGGCCACCCCCTGCTGAGCCTCCAGCCGAAGCCCCTCTATCCATATCCAGCCCTCTGGGTGAGTCGAGGCTTGGGGAACCAGAAGGCCAGCTTAGCTGGGGCTAGAGCTGGGATTCACAGCCCGTCTGTGCCTGCAGGAACCTCCCCTCCACCTCCCCCAGGCCCTAACAACCCTCCACTGCTCCCCACTGCCTGGGCCACCATGAAGCACAGGGAAGATCCTGAGGTGAGGGGGTGCTCCAAAGGGGCCAGGAAGATGGGGCGCTGGAGGTGCCCTCTTGGCCCTGACTTTTTCCCTCCCTTTCAGAGATCACTGTGCCATGGCCTGCCCCCAACCCCCAAGGTGCACGTAAGTGTCCCGCAGCCCTGCCCCCCTGCTGCCCCCCTACCTACTGCTTCCCCACCTCTGTCTTCGTCACCAGCCTCTTGCCTTCTCCTCAGATGGGTGCCTGCTTCTCCAAGGTCTTCAATGGCTGTCCCCTGCGGATCCACGCTGCTGTCACCTGGATTCACCCTGTCACCCGGGGTAGGCCGGGGCAGGGAGGAAGCGGGAGCTGGGGAATCCTCTAGCTTGGGGGAGGGGGGGACATGGACCCCTGACCCAGGCCCCACCCCCGCAGACCAGTTCCTGGTGGTGGGGGCCGAGGAAGGCATCTACACCCTCAACCTGCATGAGCTGCATGAGGATACGCTGGAGAAGGTGAGGTCTGGCAGGCTTTGGAGGGGGAAGGGCCCTGGGGGCCTCAGGGTGCTGACTCCCCATCCACCCACCACTCTGTGGCCTCCAGCTGATTTCACAGCGCTGCACCTGGCTCTACTGCGTGAATAATGTGCTGCTGTCGCTCTCAGGTACCGGCTGGGGCAGGCAGGGGCCGGGGCCTGCCCCCACTCCACCGCCCTCTCTGAGCCCCTCTCTCCCTGTCCTGCAGGGAAATCCACGCACATCTGGGCCCATGACCTCCCCGGCCTGTTTGAGCAGCGAAGACTCCAGCAACAGGTTCCCCTCTCCATCTCCACCAACCGCCTCACCCAGCGTATCATCCCCAGGTCGGGGGCCCCCGGGATCCTGGACAGGCAGCGGGGTGGGAAGGTGGGGAGGCAGAGGGGCAGAGCCAGGGTTGGAATAGTGCCTTGCATGGGGCTGGGCTTGTGATCTCAGAGGTCGCTCTGCCTCTCTGAGCCTCATTGCCTCCTCTGTCAGAGCCTTGGTGGCCCTTGCCCTGGGGCCCGTGGGGCCTGTTGGGAAACGGGGAGACCCTAGCGAGGCAGCTGTGGTCGTTGGGGTACCGGGCAAACATTTACTGAGCACTTGCTGTAGGCTTGGGCCCAAAGTGGGCTCGGAGACCATCAGTACCTGGCCCTGCGGTGAGCCAGAGGGAGAGATGGGAGGGGTGCAGAGGCCTCTGGGGGGCTGGCTGCCCAAGGGCGTCTGGTTGGCGCCTGCACATCAGGCTTCCATGCAGATGAATTTGGGAATGGTATCCCAGGCCAGAGAAGAGCACCAGCGAATTCTTGTGGGCAGTCTGGGGAAGTTGTTTGGCCAGAGGGACGAGGGTGGAGCATCCCGAGGGGACGATGCACGGGTGGCAGAGCGCTTCCTTTGATACAAGGCCCAGGATCTGGGTTTTGTGCAACTGGCAGCCACATGGGGAGCATTTTAGAAGGATCCCTCAGTATGTCAATCGGGACTCTTCCTGTTGTAGGCGATGGGAGTCATTGACTTAAGCAGAAAAGGGGATTTAGTGGTTCATGTGACTGCAAGTTCAGGAGTAGGGTTAGCTTCAGGCCCAGCTGGATCCAGGCTTAAATGGCTTCATCAGGAATCTGCCTGCATCTCTTGACTCTGCTTTACTCTGTCACCTTCCTCCTCTGGTAGGCTCTCTTGTTCAGGGAGGGAGGCCCACTGTTCCAGATGTTCCATTAGCTAACCCTGTGGTACTAGAACCTTTGCTTCCAAGTAATTCCCAGAAAGTCCAGGGGCCAGTTGTCATGGGTCTAGCTTAGGTCCCTGCCTACTCTGAGCCTGTCACCATGGCCACAGCATGAGGTGCTCGGGGGGCATGGGGGGGGAGGCCTGGGTCACAGTCCCTCTCTTAGAGCTGGGGGTCGAGAGAACAGAAGACTAGAAGACTAGACACATCTGCTGGCCGGCTGTGCTGAGAGTGGTCACAGTGACTTGGCTGGGGTGGGGGGTGGCTGATGAGAGGGTACCTGGGAAGCAGGGCAGTAGAGTGACCCGAGGTGGTGGGGGTTAGGCTACAGGGCGGTGAGAGCTCGACAGACTTGAGCCATATTCAGGAAGCAGGGTTGACCAGATCTGGGGACTGACCAGAGTGAACAAGAGGGAGAAAGGAGGGACCAAGGTGGAGTCCCTTGCTCGGTCATTCAGAGAGTATCTCCTCAGTACCTAGTATGTGTCTGGGGCATCTCTGAACTAAAGAGTTCCTCGTATTATCCAGACTTTCTTGTCATAAGAGACAGACACCAACCAACCAACATAAAAGGGTATTCTGTGATGACATGCAGACGGGAAAGTGGTACATAAAGCATGGGGAGAAGGAGGAAGAGGACAGGTGGGGCCTGGATCGTGGTTAAACAAGGTGGTCAGGAAGGAACTTGCTGTTTGAGTAAAGACTTAGAGCAAGCCTCCTTGATATTTGGGGGGAAGGACATTCCAAGGGGCGGGGATGGCCCGTGCAAAGGTCCTGGGGCAGGAACAAGCTTGGCCTCTTTGAGGAATAGGAAGGAGACTGGTGTAGCCATATGGAGGGTGTACAGGGAAGATGATCTGAGAGGGCCCTGTAGCCACGGTGAGGCCTTTGGCTTTGACTCAGAGCTGCCTGAGTGCAAAAGAGTGACGTGAACTGAGGTTTTCTGAGATTCATGGACCAGGGATCCCTGTAGCTGCTGTGTTGAGGATAGACTGAAGGGGTGAGGGGAAAGCAGGGGAACCTGCCCGGAGGGTCTTGTAATCACAACGTGGGAGATGATGGTGGTGTGGGTCAAGGTAGCAGTGAAGGAGATGCAAAGCGGCTGAATTCTGGTTTTCTTTTGCAAGTTGAATCAGCAGGATTTCCTGACGGTTGGTGGATGGAAGAGAAAGAGGAGGCAAGGATGACGCCAGGGTTTTTGGCCTGGGCCACAGGAAGGATAGAGCTGTCATCAGGTGTGGGCGGAGCAGAATTCTGTGTCGTTCCATTGAGTCTGAGATGTGCAAGTGGGACCTCCGCTGGCTGTGGGCTAGGCGTGGCTGAATTCGAGGAGGGGTCCAGCCTGTGGGTTTAGATGTTGCCCTGTGCAGGGGGTGGTGGGAGAGGTCAGGCCAGTGGCTACCCCAGCTGCGGAGCTGCGGGCCCAGGCCCTTCCTGCCGTGGGCTCACTCATGTACCACATCTGGAGCCTTGTGGCCCCGGGGCTTCCTGAGTTCAGTCCCCAAGCAAACCTCTGCTTTGTCCCGGGACCCGCAGGAAATGGGCCCATCAGAGCCCCAGCTTGGGTGTGTGTTAGGAAAGCCCCGGAGTCACGGTGTCCGCCTCACATAAGAAGCAGAGAGCCAGAATGGTGTGGAGAGAAAAACAGATACAAAAGTATCTTCCTCTGTCCCACCCAGAGGCCAGCTGGGGCAGAGAGTGGCTGGAGCAAAGGGAGAGAGGGGATAGAGGGCAGACGGCCTGGGTCACTGGGAGGACGTGGCAGGCCTCAGGACATGTAACCCTGTTCCCCAAAGGAGGAAACAGGCTCAGGAGGTCCCCTGAGGGCTTGGGGGCAGCCAGAAACCAAAGCAAGGACGCTGCTTACTTTCCCCCTGCCACTGAGGCGAGCCACCCGCTGGCCCCTGTGCTGTCCCTTCAGACGTTCTGTTTGTGGTTTTCTTGCCAGTCTTAATCTCCTTGGGCCCGCCTGCCGTCTGTGACGTGGGACATGTGGCGGGCGGAGGGGGGACCTCCGCGAGTGCTCTGACAGCCTCGCGGGACTCGAGCCGCCATCTGTTCCCGGCCCCTCTGGGCCTTTGTTTCTCCATTCACATCTGCTTTTAGGCCTTGCCTTCGCCTCGGAAGGGTTTTCGGTGACGGGCAGTAGGCAGGAAAGTAATCATTGGGAGTGGGAAGAGCTAGCCGTGCGTGAGAGCACACTGCGCAGGGCTCTGCCGGGAGCCCTTCTCCTCCCTACGGGCTCGGTGCCGCAGTTGTGCCCCATTCTCCTTATGAGGAGGTTGAGGCAGGGGTAGTGGCACAGGTGAAGTGACTTCTGTGCCCACATCCCTGGGCCATGGGCCGTGAGGGTGGGTGCTGGAGCCTCAGTCTTCCTCCCTCGGGCAGGGAAGGGGACAGTGCCCATCTCAGGGCTCAGTGGGGCCTTGACCATGGGTGGCACCCATAACACGCGCCCCGGTCGTCACCCCCTCCAGGCGCTTTGCCCTGTCTGCCAAGATTCCAGACACCAAAGGCTGCCTGCAGTGTCGTGTGGGTAAGAGCCGGGATTCGGGGGGTGGGGCTGGGGTCACAGGCGCGGCTGGGTCCCCATCGCCGGCCTCTCTTGCAGTGCGGAACCCCTACACAGGCAGCACCTTTCTGCTGGCCGCCCTGCCCGCCAGCCTGCTCCTGCTGCAGTGGTACGAGCCGCTGCAGAAGTTCCTACTGCTCAAGGTGCAGGGCGTGGGGGCTGGGAGAGGGGGGACCCTGCGTGGCGGCAGTGGGCCTGCGGGGAGATATGGAGACCTGAGTACCCCTGCTGCCTCTAGAACTTCTCCAGCCCCTTGCCCAGCCCAGCGGGGTTGCTGGAGCCCCTGGTGCTGGAGGGGAAGGAGCTGCCGCAGGTGTGCGTGGGGGCCGAGGGCCCGGAGGGGCCTGGCTGCCGAGTCCTCTTCCATGTCCTGCCTCTGGAGGCCGGTCTGACTCCTGATGTCCTCATACCCCCTGGTGAGCCAGAGGGCTGTGTTTGTGTGGGGGGTGGGGCCGGGGGTGGGGGGAGGGCTAGAGATTGGCTTCGCTATGGCTTAGGGTTCCATCAAGAGCCTAGCAGCCCAGAGCTCCCAGCACCTCTTCATGGGGCTTCTTTAAAAGATTTCATTAGGGGCGCCTGGGTGGCTCGGTTGGTTGGGCGACTGCCTTCGGCTCAGGTCATGATCCCGGAGACCCCAGATCAAGTCCCACATCGGGCTCCCTGCTCGACGGGAAGCCTGCTTCTCCCTGTCTCACTCCCCCTGCTTGTGTTCCCTCTCTGGCTGTGTTTCTCTCTGTCAAATAAATAAAATCTTAAAAAAAAAAAAAAAAAAAAAAAGAAAGAAAGCAAGAAAGGAAACACAAATATTTAAAAAAAAAAAAGATTTCATGAGACCCCAGGCTCGGCAGCTGAAAAAACCCTGACCGGGACTGCCGGGGGCCACGGGGACAGAGCCACACCGGGCAAGGTGGGCGCTGGAGGCCTTCATTCCGAGCAGGGAAGCGAGACACTGGGTCTGGTTGGCTCCGGAACAGAGGCAGGTGGCAGTGCGTGAGGAAGGACGGGCACACTGGACTAAGGCCCAGCCGTGCTCTAGGCCTTCATCCTTCATCCTTACGCCGGACCTGCAAGGTCGCCATCGTCCTGCCTGCTATGCGGGAGGGAACTGAGGCTGAGACGGGCGGTCACACAGTGGCGGAGTCACACACGGTGTTTCTCCCTGGGACTCCCCTCTGCCTGTCTCCGTGCCTGCAGGCGGGTCAGTCAGCCACTCTGAGCCTTGGTTCCCCCAGCTGGCCCGTGTGGGGATCTGTCCGACCGCTCTGGGCTTGAAATGAGCTTGTGGGGACAGCTGGCGGTAGCCATCTCACGGGGCCAGAGCGGGGTAAGCGGGGTTGGCGGCTCAGCCGGGCTGTGTCCCCCTTGTCTGTCCGCAGAGGGGCTTCCGGGCACCGCCCAGCAGGTGATCCAGGTGGACAGGGACACAGTCCTCGTCTGCTTTGACCGTGAGTGCCTCTGAGGTCAGGGCTGGGGGGAGGCTGAGGGAAGCCACGTGAATGAGGGTCTGCCTCCCCAGAAGGGGACCACTCCCTTCACACCCACCAGCTCTCTCCCTGTGCAGGCTGCGTGAGGATTGTCGACCTGCTGGGTGAGCCCACGGCCACACTGGCACCCGTGCTGACCTTTGACTTTCCCATTGAGACTGTGGGTGAGTGAGCTGGATGGGGGTGGGGGCGGGGGCGGGAAGGGCACAGGATGTGGCCCTGGGGGCCTGGGCTGGGCAGTGGGACTGAGAGGCAGGGGCCCCTCTCAAGAGCCACACCAGTCACCTGTGAGGACCTTTGTGGCCCAGACCTGGGCCCAGAGTGTGTGTGGGGGGGGAGGCGCCAGCGTCCTCAGGGCCCGTGTGGGCCTGAGGCAGCTTGATGCCTCCTAGTGTGTCTGCAAGACAGCGTGCTGGCCTTCTGGAGCCACGGGATGCAAGGCCGTAGCCTGGACACCAACGAGGTGAGTGGAACTCAGGACCCTGGCTTCCCTCTCAGGAGAGGACCCGCTGGAGTGGCCTCAGTGCCCCTTTCCTTCCCAGGTGACCCAGGAGATCAGAGACGAGACAAGGATCTTCCGAGTGCTCGGGGCCCACAGGTAGGACGTGGTGCCCCGACCTCCCCTTCAGATGCCCCTGAGGCCGTACGGACCTGCCCACAGGCCTTCCCTGCACCGCTCACCTCTGGTTCTCTCCCCTCCAGAGATATCATCCTCGAGAGCATTCCCACCGACAACCCAGGGGCCCACAGCAACCTCTACATCCTCACGGGCCACCAGAGCAGTTACTGAGAGGCCAGAGTGTGGCCAGAGGCACCCCCCCTCCACCCCCCCCACCCCCAGGACCTTAGCTGCAAAGGGACCCCTCCAGGGGCAGAGGAGCCCAGGCTGCTCTGGCCTGAAGGGCTGAAATAATCCTGAGAAGAGTTTTGTGGCTACAGAGGGGAGGGGCCCCCCTGCAAAACTGGACCAGAGGAAGCTGCTGTCCCCTCCCCCTCCTGTGGGCAGCTCAGGCCCTGCAGCAAGGGCCCTGGGCAGGGTGGGGGCAGGCCCAGGCAACCCATTCCGTTTAGTTACATATTTCCTTTCCATTCGTCCTGCCAAGAGCCTGCCCCTGCACCCTGTCCTAGGAAACATGGTATTTGAAAGAGAGACTATATTGGTATTAAAGCTGGTTTGACTTTACTCCATTGACCCCTCTCTGTTGGGGGAGGCGGGGAGCCGAGCCCACCATCTCATCTCCCTCCTCCTTCCCTCCCTCCCTCCCTCCAGCACTTCTCTCTGTGGCACCTGGAGAGGGGGAGGGCCACCAGTGTTCCGATGGCTTCCTAATGGGGGAGCTGGCCAAAAGGCATCTCAGAGGGACCATCTTCCCAGGCTCCCCTGCTTAGGATGAGCCCTCAGCTTTGAAGTGTGAGGCCTCTTTTGTGGCCAAAGAATCATGCAGATGTGGGGAGGCCTTGCTGGACAAAGGGACTCTCATCCACGACACCCCTGCCCCACCCAGGACATCAGCAGGCAGCCAGAGCCCAGGGAGGGCCAGCCACTGGTCGCTGTGCTCAGTGCCAGCGAGGCTGAGGTCTCAGCCTGTTAGGCCCCGTGTCCCCTGTCCTCCACTGTTGCCCAGGTATCAGCATGCCCCACCAGGCCAAGACTGCCGAGTATGGGCTCCAGCGTCAGGCTAGACTCTGGGAAGATTAGCCTGTGTCCACTTAATAAGTATTCCCAGACAGCCTCCTCAGTGCCAGACCCTGGGCTCACAGAGGGGTCAGTGATGTGGACCAGCCCCCAGTGAAGGCAGCGATTCTTGCTGGAGCCTACATCTCAAGGGTACGTGTGTCCGCTCATGGCTGACCTTGTGCTTTGCATTGTCATTCTCACACTTTTCCCTCTTAGAGGGCTCCATATTCTCAGGCCAGAGAGTCACACACACACACACACCCCCGCCAGCCCATTGCCCCAGCTACTGACTTGGCTGATCTTGACCAGAGACTTTGGGCAGGTGAGGCCAAAGAGGCAGGACGGCCACTAGCCTTGAAGATCAGGTGCACACATAGGACCACAGCTACATAGGGTGGGAAGGCCCTGGGTCTGGAGGAAGAGCTTGAGCAAAGGTCCAGGGGTCAGTGTCGAATGTGGCCCAGTTATCTCTTTGAATATTCAAGACAAGTGTTTGAATTAAGAATTTCTGCCCACCTGGTAGGTAGCTGGTATTTGATAAATGGATGCTAAGTGGGTGGTGGGTAGATGGCAGCTTATGTGAAGAGCCTGCAGCGGCCCAGCCCCCACTGCCCCTGCCAGAGGCTCCCGACCATCCCAGGCTGTCCTATCGCCCCCTTGTCCGCCCTCCCACGAAGCCCCGACTGCTCCAACTCCTAGGAAGGTTTTTTGCCTGGAATACATTGTCAGGCGGGGAGTGACACAGACCTGTACATTTGCATGCACCCCTGCCCTCTCCCTGAGACCCAGAGGAGGGTAACAGGCACCTCCCAAGTTCTGAAAGTCTGCGCACCTGCTGCAAGGACATTTGATGGACCAAATGGTGGAGTGATGTGATAGGATTCCTAACTTCCCGTTTTCCAGATTTCTTGGTGGAGGTGTTGGACTAAGCTGAGGAGTGTGGCCGGTGGAGAGGTGCGCTCCCACTCAGCAGAAGCCCCTGATCCTCACCTCAGATACCTGAGTAGAGAGGACAAACCCCGCCCGCCCCATCCCCCAACAAAGCAGCAGCCCGTGAAGAGCGCCACCTCGTGGCAGGTTGCCCCAGCCTGCGGCTAATGGCTGGGCCTGTAAAAGGGGGTTTGGAGGGGGTGCAGAGCCTAACATGCCAAAAAGTGGGAGGTCGGTGGTGGGGGGGAAGCAAGGGCTTCTGATAAAATATTCGCTGGCAGCACAAGCTAGCCGCAAGCCAAAGAAAGACCAGGAGGCTGGGAATTTGCACTGAAAAGACTACAGGTGTTATTTTATGTATTTTTATTTTTTTAAAAGATTTATTTATTTGAGCATGAGAGAGCATGAGAAGGGAGAAGGTCATGGGGCGCCTGGGTGGCTCAGTTGGTTAAGCGACTGCCTTCGGCTCAGGTCATGATCCCGGAGACCCGGGATCGAGTCCCACATCGGGCTCCCTGCTCGGTGGGAAGCCTGCTTCTCCCTCTCCCACTCCCCCTGCTTGTATTCCTTCATGGCTGTGTTTCTGTCAAATAAATTTAAAAAAAATCTTAAAAAAAAAAAAAAGAAGGGAGAAGGTCAGAGGGAGAAGCAGACTCCCCGCGGAGCTAGGAGCCCGATGTGGGACTCGATCCCAGGACTCCAGGATCATGACCTGAGCTGAAGGCAGTGGCTTAACCAACCGAGCCACGCAGGCACCCTATTTATGTATTTTTAAATAGGTAGCCATTGTCCAAGGCACACTATATTTTTTTAAAGATTTTATTTATTTGATGGAAAGAGAGATCATAAATAGGCAGAGAGGCAGGCAGAGAAAGAGGGGGAAGTACGCTCCCTGCCAAGCAGAGAGCCTGATATGGGACTCGATCCCAGGACTTCGAGATCATGACCTAAGCCAAAGGCAGAGGCTCAACCCTCTGAGCCACCCAGGCGCCCCTAGGCACACTATTTTAAAAAAAAAAATACAAAATAGATACAATGAAGTAGGTCCCAGTTATTTCTGAACACTTGTGGAAGTATTTAAGCAATTCCATATGATTTATTCTTCCCTTCCTATACGTGCAGTAACACATTCCACACACTATTCTGCTCTTACCTTTTTTTTATAATTTTATTTATTTATTTATTTATTTATTTATTTGACAGAGAGAGAGATCACAAGTAGGCAGGGAGGCAGGCAGAGAGAGAGGGGCAAGCAGGCTCCCTGCTGAGCAGAGCCCGATGCGGGCCTCGATCCCAGGACCCTGAGGATCATGACCTGAGCCAAAAGCAGAGGCTTCAATCCACTGAGCCATCCAGGTGCCCTGCTCTTACCCTTTTAAAATCTGTCCTGGAGAGCTTGCCATCACCAGTGCCCCCCACCTTTGTCATTTTCAGAGCTAGTGGTGTTCCACTGTATGGCTTTCCCACAACTCCTGTTCACTAACTGTGATTAGATCCCTCCCTATGTGACTGTGTTTCTACGTGAGATTACGAGTGACACTGAGATCGATATCTTTGTGCAATAAATACTATGACTGTGCCACTCGGCACCTCGATCATCCCGCAGGGTGACTCTGGAAGTGGCATGGCTGGGTCAGGGTGGCTGTTGTTTGTTCTCGTGAGAACAGAAGTGGGCAAAGCCTCACAGATGGGGCAGCTCAGCCTCTTGGAGCCATTCTGGGGGCAAATGGAAGAGGTGCCTGGGACGGCTTGGGCAACTGGCTCATAGCCAAGTGGGGTCAGCGGTCAAGGCAACAACCCAAATGTGCATTTCCGAGTGGGGAGGGCCTGGCCATCCTCCTGCGGCATGGTGCACGGCAGGCCCTCAGTGGTGCTTTCCAAGTGAAGGGATGGTTTAGAGGTGGTTCCGAGCTGGGCTGGCTTGCTGCACCCTTTTCCCCATAGAGCAAATGCTAAGTCGGCCTGCAGGGCCATGGGGGGGGGGGGATTGAAAATACTGTAAAATACACAAAATGCGACAATACAGAGGAGCCTCAGCCATTGGATACTAAACTCAAACAGCAAATTGTGTGAAACTATACATAGGACGGTTGCATTTTCAAAAGCTCTAAAAACTGGTAAAAGGAAACCATTTCTTGTCTGATGAGACAGGCACATGTGCTAAAACTCTATTCGATAAGGGGAAGAGAAAGTATAAAACTCAAGAGGATGGTCTCAGAGAGAAGAGTAGAAGCGCGATGGAGGAAGGACCCCAGGAGTTTGCAAGGTTTTTGGTCCAATCTTGGTTCTCAGGTTGGGTGGTGGGTTCGTGGGCATTCGATTATGTCTGGTGCTAACTCAGACAAGGTGCCACACGTCCTTTTGTATGTATCAAATAACTATGTAATATAAGTTTAAATATAATCACTCAAAAAATGAATCCTTATAATGGGTTAAAGAACAAAAACAAGCCAAGATAATCCTTTCCTAGATTATGAAATCAGTTTGTGAGTAGAACTATGGGCAGATCTCTTTCTCTGTTTCTTCTATTGTTTCTTTTTTTTAATTAATTAATTAATTAATTTTTTTATTGTTACTAAATTTTTTTTTTTTCCCATTCCCAACACCCAGTGCTCCACGCTCTAGGCGCCCCCAGTACCCACCACCAGGCTCTCCCATCCCCCCACCCCCCTCCCTCCAAGTCCCTCGGTTTGTTTCTGTGTCCAAAGTCTCTGTTGTTTCGTCTCCCTCCCTGGATTACCCTAGTTCCATTTCCTTTCCTTCTCCCACTGTTCTCCAGGTTACCCCTCATGCATCGCAAGTAAGTGAAACCATGTGATACTTGACCCTCTCTTCCTGGCTTATTTCACTCAGCATAATCTCCTCCAGTCCCGTCCATGTTGCTACAAAAATTGGATATTTGTCCTTTTCGATGTAGGCGTAG
>PITA01033558.1:0-12605 GCA_004023965.1 Spilogale gracilis | reverse complement strand
GTGAGCGAGGCCCCGTGACCGTGACCCAGGCCCCGTGACCGTGAGCGAGGCCCCGTGACCGTGAGCGAGGCCCCGTGACCGTGAGCGAGGCCCCGTGACCGTGAGCGAGGCCCCGTGACCGTGAGCGAGGCCCCGTGACCGTGACCCAGGCCCCGTGACCGTGAGCGAGGCCCTGTGACCGTGACCCAGGCCCCGAGACCGTGAGCGAGGCCCCATGACCGTGAGCGAGGGCCCTGGCAGCTGTGCTGGGTCCCAGAGTCAGGTGCATTGGTGCAGAGTGGAGTCTGCGGGTGGGCTGAGCCGCTGTGGGCCTGGAGGGCGCGGCTCTCATGACCTCTCCCACAGACTGCGGAGTGTCAAGATGGAACAGAGGAAGCTGAGTGACCAAGCCAACACGCTGGTGGACCTTTCCAAGGTCAGTGGCAGAACCTAGAGTGCCCTTGGGCTCCTGACTCTCCCCGTGCGCTTGCGAGGGTCCGGCCGCGTCCCCGCTACGTGCTGTGTGGCCAACAGAGCAAGGACCACTTCTCCTTGAGTTCCTGGCGGGAAACCCAGGCGTGGTGGCAGTGCAGTCTGTCGGCCTCCGCAGCCCCCTCCGTGATGACGCCCCAAGAATGACCTCGGGCTTGCGGGGAGCCTGCTGGGCCCACCTGGGGACGCAGGGCCCACACCGCCCAGCACGCGGTAACGCCTGGCAGTTTCTCGCCTCCTCTAACCCTCGCAGGCCAGCTTTTCTGGCCCCCAGTTCGGTGGGGGGTGCGTTTCTCTCCTTGGTAAGAGGTGGGTCTGCCACAGGGAGCATGACGGGCCGATGGTGAGACCCCTCCCCCCCCCGGGAGCCCCAGCACTTGTGGCCCCTCGGCCATCCTGCGTCCTGACGGGCCTGCCGTAGAAGCCCGCCACTCCCCTCCAGAACCCCAGCAACCGAGGTGGGGGGGCCAGAGACTGAGGGTTGTCGCCGCTCCCCCTGTGCAGCCCCCCATAGCCCCTCCGCAAAGATTGTCCTTCAAGCATTCGGCCCAGGGCCAGGCTGGCAGAACATTCCGGCAAAGGTCAGTTATCATCGTGGAACCCGCTCCCCGGATGAGCCAGAGCTGCTCCCTCAGGGAAATTAGCAGCCTGTGAAGATGCCGCCACCAGGAAGCCGCCCATCATCAGGCCCCGTGCAGGCGCCTTGTTCAGTGACGGGGTCGAGTCCCAGCCAGGGCCTCCCCAGCCAGGCGGCGTCTCTCCTCTCTCGGGGAGACCCTCAGGCCTGTGTGCAGCTGCAGCTGCAGAGCTGGGGCCCCAGAGCCTGGACGCGGGACAGAAGGGGGCCCTGGACGGCGGGAGGGAAGCCCCTGGGGCCTCGGGTGTCAGGAGCACGAGAGGCGGGGCTGCAAATGGAGGCGTGTCTTAGAGCGACAGAGGCAGCTTGATTCCAGAGCCTCAGAGTGGGGGCCAGACTCGAGGGAGGCCCCGGGGAGGGCCAGGGGCAGCCTTCACGCTGGGGGGACGGGGGGCTCACCCTCTTCTCTCGCTCCTGTGCAAGAGCCTGCTTCAAGTCTGTCCCCTGCTGTCCAGGGAGCGCGTGCTCTCACTCTGGCCCCTGGCAAGGATGCAGGGACACTCCTGGTGATCTTGGCTCTAGACTCTCAGAGATGAGGTGGTGGCCATTCGGGTCACGGGTCTGCACTCACACCAGCCAGCGGCGGCCAGGAAGAGGGTCGTGCAGGGCAGGCCTGGCCGGGACCCACGGCACCAAGTAGGAGCATTCAGCTGAACGCATGCCCCCAGACTTTCTCCAAAAAGTAGCGGGCTCTCCAGCCTCCCCTCTCAGCGGCAGGAGGCACTGCCCCAGGAGGGAGTGTCAGGCAAACTGTACCCCCACAGCGCCTCCCAGAGCCGCCGCCCCTGAACCGAGGCCTGGCTCAGTGGTTCACTCCGTCAGTAATATGCAGCGAGTTGTAGGGAAGGGTGAAGGGGGCTTCTGCAGGGCTGCTGTGGGGACGGGGAGAGCCCAGGAGATGGGGGGAGCTCTGCCTCTACCTGCTCGTTCCCTCCTGGAGACTCTCCCAGGGCCCTGGCTGCAGCTCAGTGTATTTGGGTCCAGATGGCCCCTCCACCCCACCCTTGCCCTTTGTCCCCAGGCGGCAGACTGCGCCGTGTCCTCCTGGCTCACCACCTCCCACCCCTGCTCTTCGGTCCTCACTAAATTAGGAAAACGGCATGCGGCCGCCAGGTAGTATTTGTAAGACAGAATAGCAGCCTTACAGGGTGGCGTTGCTGCGAGGGCTTGGGTCTTTACTCGCCCGCCTCAGTTTCCTTCATTGGAATGTAAACCCAATTTTTAGCATGTGAGGCTCAAGGATCCAGTAAGACGGGATCTGTGAAAGTGCTTTGTCAACTATATGAAGCTTTTGCAAATGGTAGTTCTCGTGATGAGTACAGATGAGGAAGCCGGGGCAGCTGGCCAACAGCCCCACGAGGGCCGAGACCCAGGGCCCGGGCTAGGTACCTGAGGCGGTGGTCTGGACATCCCGGGAGGAGCGTGTCCAGGGGCGTCCTGCCCAGGCCCCACTGCCTTCCTCCTGCCCCTCTCTGGCTTTCATGCTTTGCACCTCCGTAGCCTCTGCTTTCCCTCTCACCTCCACCCCTACTCCCGTGGCCCCGGCTGCAGCGGTTTCTGCGTCTGGCAGGTGTAACGTGGAGTTTCAGGCAAATAGGGTCACGATGGCACCGGCAGAGGGCCTGAAGCCCCAAGGGCCACGGTACGTGGGAGCCACGGCCCGGCAGCCACAGGGGCTGAGGGCTCGAAGGGCGTTCGCTTGTTAATTTGTAGAGCAGTGTGGCTGTCACATCAGTGAGCGCCTATGGGGTCGACTCAGGGAGCCAGTGTGGAATCAGAAGGCGGCCTGGTGAGGGGGACCGCGGCCCACGCGGCGGGACGGGGAGTGCGCTTGCTGGAGTGCGCGTGGGCGCTCGGGGGGGTTCGGCCGCTCAGGGGGCTGGGCCGGAGGGGTGTAGGTGGGCTCGGTGGGGCTTTGTGCTGGGGCGGGGGGCTCCGAGGGCTGGGGTCAGGCAGCCTGAGCCCCCTCTGTCAGCTCTGCTCTGACCCAAGTTTATGACTTAATTCCCAGAAGGCAAGTTCATGGGTTACTCTTAAGTTTCATTTGTGTTTCAGTGGCCGGGGGGCTCCCCGTTTGCCCCCTGTCCTCACGGCCTCCCGCAGGGCTCCCTCCCAGGCAGCCCCGGGCTGGGGCCCTTGGGCTCTTCCTTCCTTCCCATCAGCCGCTTGGCTCTCCTCAGTAAACACTGAGAAACCTTCTCGGTTCCCGGGAACAACTCGTGGTGTGACCCAGCTGTCCCCATCAGTGGATCCCTACATCGGGCTCAGGGTGGAAGGGCCCCGTACGCGCCTCGCTCACTGTCTGCCGACCAACCTCCTCCAGGGACAGCCCCCCCAGGCGCGTTTCTGTGTGTCGTGTGTCTGGTAGTTGAGCATCTCCTGGGAGCTCGGTGCTACTCAGGCCCCTGGAGACACTTCCCAGGAAAGAGGGTCCCTCCCAGGGGGCGACAGCGCCTGCCCGGGTGCAGCCGGACTCACTCGCACAACAGCAGGCGGAGAAGGGGGGAAAGCTGAGCGGGTTAGCAGGGTCGGCAGTGAGTGCAGAGGGAAGCAGGGCCTGGGAGATAGGGCCTTCGCTGGGACTGAGGAGACGGTGGCGGGAGGCGGGAGGCATCCTGGGGGCCCAGTTGGGAGGGAAGGTGGCCCCCGAGCCGTGACAGATGGACCAAGGCCTCCACTGGCCCCGGGAGCTCTGGGGACGCACTAGCCCTGCGGGGAGCTCCCACACGAGGCAGCAGGCCTCCTGGTGGCCCAGGCAGTGGGGGGGACTGCGACCCCACGCGGCAGCTCCGAGTGGCTGCGGATCGGGCCGGCGGTGAGTCCCCGCGCCCTGCGTGCCTCCCGGCGGCTGTGCTGCCGACCAGCGATAGCGTCACGACCACGTGCGGTCACTACTCCTGTTTTACAGTCTCACACTGGACCGTGGCCGGCCAACAGCAAGCCCCCCGCGCCGTCCGCTGCCCAGCACAGCGCCTCTCTCCGGTGATGGGGCTGGCGCAGCCTCTGGGCTGAGAGCTCGGTCCGTGAGCACACACAGGCCGGCGGGGACGTGCCCATCTCCTTCCCTGACGCCCGTTTCCTGGCGGTGTTGCCGACCCCCTCCCCCGGCACGGGTCCCACACTCCCACCCGCACGCACAGGTCCTCTCCTTGGCAGGTCAGGCCGGATGCGCCGGTGTGGACGTCGCTCCCGCTGGGGTCTGGGAGCACGCCACTTCTCCCGTCGCGGGGCCGCCTGCGATGACCCGTGGTGTCCCATCTCCCCGTCCAGATGCAGAACATCATGTACGACCTGATCACGGAGCTCAACGACCGGAGCGAAGACCTGGAGAAGCAGATCGGCAGCCTGGAGTCCAAGCTGGAGCACCTGGCCGCGGGCCTCAGCTCCCTGCCCCTGCTCATCGCCGACGCCCTGCGCCAGCAGCAGCAGCTCCTGTCGGCCATCGCCGAGGCCCGGGCCGGCCCCGCGGGCGCCGCACGCACGTCCCCGCCCTCCGACAGCCCCCTTGGGGTCAGCTCCATCTCCTTCCCGACCCCGTGCACCAGTTCAAGCAGTTGCTAAATAAGCCCCCACTCCAGAAGCATTGCCCATAGGTCTTAAGATGCAAACCGACTCTCTCCTGGTCACTTTGCCATCAAGGACCCACCGGACCAGGGACCGTAAAGAGGAGAGACCAAGCTAATTACCCAACTTGTGTTCATTTGGCGTGCTTGGTTCGATTTGCCTTGAAACCAGAAATCTAATCTCTGTCTAGGTGCCTCTACTCGGGAGCAGGAGGAGGAAGTGGCAGGACGCGGGCCCCTGGCGGAGCCCTGGCTGCAGGGCTGGGGCGGAACAGAAATCCACGCTCCATCTCAGGTCTCACGCGGGGGGCGGGGGCGGGGCGGGCGCACCTCGGAGGAGCCCAGGCGAGGGGCCCTCGGGGGTGGTGTCAGGCTTGGGCAGGGGTCCCTCAGCCCTGGGCTCCTGAGCACAGCCCTGTCCACACCTTCTGTCCCAGGAAGCCTCTGGAAGACAAAAGGTGAGCAGCCCCACACCTGGCCAAAGCAGACGTTCCCCCCCCACACCTTAACCAGTCATGAAACCCAATTTAAACTAAAAAAAGGAGAGAGAGAGAAAGAGAGAGAGAGAAATAAAAAGCCAGATCTTGCTGTGTGTCTGCAGGTGTGTGCACACACCCCCCACCCTCAACACAGCTCTCTCCTTGTGCGAGCCTGAGCCAAAGGGAGGGGGCCTGGTACCTTAGCCCGCACACAGTAGGCGCTCAGTGCGTGTACAGCTGGCTTGAATCCGAGTGCGGGTGCCTTCAGCTCAGGTCGTCTGCTGGTGTCGGGCACCTTCTGGGCTTCGCTGAAGATGCGGCCCCTTCACGCACACACCGCCATCGCTGCGTCTGAGACGAGCGCCGGCCTCGCTTAGCTGGCTTCTAGAGAGAGAAGCAGGCTTCTAAAAATAACAGCCTGTGCCCAATTTTCTCCTTATATCCAAACAGCTGTGTTGGGGGGAGTCAGGTGACCTGCGTGTGTCTGTGCGGGCCTGGGGCGTGCGCACACAGGTGCAGCCGGGAGGGGGGGGGCCTGGAGGAGGAGCGTGCTCTGGGCCTTGTGCGCCAGTAGCCCTGCTCCCGCCCCAGGTGTTAGGAGTGCAGAGGTGAGGGGCCCAGTGCCTCCCCTGAGAGCGTTGGAGGTGGGACAAGTGGGGGGAGCGTCTGCGTGGCCCCTCCCTGACCGGAGACCACCTCAGAATGGGAGATCCGAGAACGAGGGGAGCCCACGGGGAGGCTTGTGGCTCAGGGAGGAGCCGCGGCTCTGTCAGCAGCTTGCTTCTATTGCACTTTGTTGATCTTGGTGCAGAAAGTGTTCAGATTTGTCTCAAACTCCAAGAAACTTGAGAAACACCCAGATCCAGCACAGTGACCCACATCGGGGGGCGGGGGAGGCGTGTGGCCGTGACCGCTCATGACGTTCTTGGGTTTCATCGCTCTGCTTGTTGCGAGGTCTTGGGCTGCAGCAGGTAGGGGTGGGGCGAGCCTGTGTGCAGGGTCGCGTCTGTGTCGGGAGGAGCATCAGGGTGTTAGCTAGGTCTGCTGGGTCTGTGGGGCTGACTGTGGCCAGGATACTGTCACATCCTTGACGTCAGAGCTGGGCCAGGTCTTCTAGGACAAGGGGGTCGGTAGGCGGCTAAAGGTAGCAGGGCCGAGAGCCCGGCTCCCATTTCCCGAAGATCTGGTCTCCCGCTAACTTCCTCTTTTATCTCTTTCCTGCTGTTCCCCCACCACGGTCTTGATCTCGTCTTGGTGACTCCCAGAGCGTTTCCATCGGCTGCCTTGCAGACGCCGCACTTGCTGGCTCTTTATTTTGTTTCTTGTGTCTGACGATTGATTGTTGGAAAGATCCCCTCCCTTTTCATGTCCCAAGCATGGTGCTCCCTGTAGTGACAGCACAGCCGAAACCAGAAACACGCGCGGGAGAGATCGCCAGGGGGGGTCTTTGTGGCCAGAGTCCCGTCTCCCGAAGCGCGGAGTGTGGGCACTTTGCCCTGCTTGTGCCCGTGCGGGCGCTGATCCGCGGCCCTGCCCCGCCCCCTCCTGACCGCCTCCCCGCGGTTGGAGCCGTGATGGTGCACACGTGTGTGCAGTCACATGCGTAGGGATTTGGTCTTAACCTCGAATGAATGACACACAGATGCCACCGCCATGCCCCTGCCCAGACGGCCATCGGCCCGCCGGTCTGCGCAGGGCCCTGGAAGGCCTCGTCCCTGCTGTGCCCTCAGGGGAGCCTGAAGACCCAGCCAGCATCCCGGGTGAGGGGAGGCCCCTGAAAGCCCAGGGACGGTGGGCGCCGCTGGCACTCGGCCTGTTGGCACGTAATTGCTGGGTGTGGTCTTCCCTCAGCAAGAGAACCCTTGATCTCCCAACAGTGGGGAGCCGGGCTGCTTCCCACCTTGCCATGGTAACCATGGTAACGGGGAGGCTGCCTCAGCACTGACTGTCCAGGCTTCCTCCCCACAATAACCCTGCCCTAATACTGAACCCACTGTGTTCTGCCCCCTCCCAGAAGGCTGACCCAATGGCAGGAGCCCGCTAGGACTTCTCTGATACCTTAGTGACAGGTAGAGAACCCTAATAGTCCCGAAAATATCGAGACACTTGAACAAAAACCGCAGAGCCAGCCCTGGTCGCGTAAGCCATACTCTAGCTTCTCATGCTGTAAGTCAGGGACGCACTGTGGTACTTTAAGGCCACTGGTCTCCAGGGAATTTCAGGCCATCAGTTGGTAAATTATACCAGCCTAGGGACTCCTCCTCCTTAGACTGAAGTCCAGATACAAATCTGCTCCTTTGGGCCAGGGGCCCCGATGTCCGCCCTCACCAATAAGCTGTCATCAAGCGTGGGACCTGCTCTGCCCCGCTCCTCATGCACGGCTTCGTGACATCACATCCCTCGAGTGCTTCATGCGATGCCGGGGACCGAGGGGGCCGAGGCCCCGGGCCCCCACGGCCTTCTGGCCTCGGCGAGTGCCAGCGGCGCCGCAAAGCCCACGTCCCAGGGGCCCGGAGAACGCAGACACAGGCAGAATTCCCAGGGAACACCTGCCGCTCTCGGGGTTTATTAAAGGCCGAGAAGGAATAGCATTGAAGAAATCATGATTTTAATAGATTTGAGGATTTTCCTCTTAGATTTGCAGGGATCTCTATGTGAGTAAAGGAAGGAAAAAGGAAGAAAGAGACACAAAATCAGAGGAAGTAAGCTTTAAGGCTGGACCCTCATCTTGAGCCAATTAATGTGTCCACCTCGTGCCTCAGTTTCTGTGTGTGTGACCTGAAGACGAGAGTTCCTGTCCTTGGGTACGATGCACTCGGTCGATTTTGGGGGAGTCGGCAGCCAGCAGACCGCATTCCCATGCCGCCCCTCTCTGGTGTTGCCTCTGAATGTCCTCGGGGGTAGTGAGCAGGGCAGGGAGACAGGCGGGGCTGGCCCACGGGAACTCCCTCTCCCTTGGGGTGCCCCCAGATCAGGAATCGGTGTCTCATCCCGGAACACAGGGGGTCGCTCGCACCAGCGAAAGGCTCCGGGGGGGCATCGCAGTGCGAGTGGGTTCCCGCTCTTTGTCTTACTGCTTTCAGACCCTCAGCTCTGTCCCCCGTCTATGCAGTCACTCTACTTCCCTGAGAGTCACTGCAGAGCAGCGTGAGGACCCGCTGGTGGCCACCGTGCTGCCCCAGGGGACTCCGGTGGCACTGGGTTTCAGGACCTTCAACAGCCGTCTGGGCCGGCGCGGGGCAGCCCCCCGTAGTCGGCCTGTGTGGCCATGCCCCCGCCTGATCCCTTCTGTCTCGGCTGCTGACAAAGGAAGCGTGGAGTGAGAGTGGGTCCACTGATGCCACCAAGGAAAGGGTGTCCCTGGGACTGTGGCGTGGACTGTGGGCCCCTGGCCGTCGAATGTGGGTGAGTGCCCACAGCCTCGTGTCGGGCCTGGAGGAGACACCCTCCGCTGGAAAAACAGTCGCTTGGCTCTTGTTTTCTTACGCCAGTCCTGGAAACGCCCAGACCTGAGCTGGAGTTCCTTCTGAACAAAATCATCATCACAGCGTCGACGTCCGACCTCCAAACCCAGGCCCGGGTGCCGTGACGTGGCTGTCACACACCTGAGACGCGCTCTCCGGGAGGTGATTCTTGGGCCTGGGCTGTGTGTTGAAACAAAAGAGACGTTGTGACCAACCAAGCTGATGGAGGAAAAGCACAAAATTCCACACCAACCTATAGTTAGAATCCCCAAAGAAATGCTAAATTTATGGCCAAAAAAAGAAAGAAATCAGTGACAAATGAAATACGAATAGTGCCGACATCCGGGTTCCCAGAGGAAGGACAGGGAATCAGACGCTCTCTAGAGGGGTCACACGGTCTCATCCAGGACCAGTCCACCCCATCACACACCCTCCGTTGGCCCCAGACTCCGCCTTCTGCGCCGAACAGGAGAACACGAGGACGGAGCGCTCTTGCTGTGACCCCGGAAGCAGAGACGCTTGTGTCCAGCGTCCTGTGAGCCTCGACGTGAATCCGCGTCTGCCTCCCTACCGCTTGCCATCGTGGAGACAGGAGAAAGCGTCACGGTTCATGTTAAATACGACGTATATTGCTATATTCTCAAATATATCGTGACTTTTAGTTACCATTTGGTGCCCGCCTCGTGTGCAGCGGGCCCAGGGTCGCCGGCTGGCCCCGCGGCTGTTTCTGAGTACATATCGCGGTGAAGGGCGCTCAGGCCCCGCTCAGCCTCCAGCGCCGCCGTGTCCTGATTCCTCAGGCCGGCCCAGCAGGGACTAAAGAACGTTGTTCCAAACCTAGAGGAATCAGGATCCCCCAAACTCCACCAAGCCATTGCAGACGAGATTTAAAAGCCATGACTCCCTTGGGGGCTGTGCCGAGTGGGCTCACTCCCTGGGCAGGCTCTCCCCGGGGAAATGCCAGGGTCCCGCTGCACGAGTGACAGGAGCCTCAGACCCCCAGCCCCGACTTTCCTTTGGGAATGTTAGGGTCCGGCACACAGAAGAGTCTTATTCTCGGGTGATGCAAAAGATTCAAACTTCGAGGCGCCCTGTGCTTCTCGCCGCCAGTCGAGGAGCTTCCCGTAGGTAGGTCCAGGGAGACCCGGCGTTACCGATGAGCCGCTCCCAGCTGGCCAGACCCCGGGCCCGCACCCGGAGGGAGCAGGCTCCCCGGTGTTTACCCCCGGACTGGGGATCATGGCTCCTGGGGGAGTGAGGGAGGAAGCAGGACCCCCACAGTGAGGCCCAGCCACCTTAGCCCTCAGTTACTGGGAGGACAGGAACCTCAACCGAGGTGTTCTCTTCCTTGGCAGAATCGGGGGGGTCTCCCCGCAGCTCGCGAGCTCCGCTTGCTCCTTGTCTCACCTGCAGTTGAGACGCGGGGAGAATTTCTCACTTCCCTCCTCGGAATGGCAGCGGGACTATTTTCAGACGAAACCAGGATGTGTTTAGCTGCAGAACAAAGGCTTTCCAGAGTCGGTGGGCCCCCGTGTGTATTAGCATCCCTCTGGGTTGATATCGCCCCGGGGGAACCAAGAAGCATCCCCCAGCTAGCCTGAGCGCGGGACAGCGGGCTCTCTCCTGGGGAAGGCTGGGGTCCCGCACGTTCTGGTACTGGTCACTCTGAAGGACAAGCACGGCCACACCCAGCTCCCGGCGGCAGACTGGGCGGGGGGCTCCCTCGCACGCACAGTCTCTTCTTGCTGAACGCAGTGCTCTTGGCGTCTGCTGCCCCCCGATTCCGGGCGAGGCTGGGTCCCCTTACAGCCATCACTCCAGGGCATCTGTTTTTAGCAGGTCACTCACTCGCTGGGTAATGGAAATCAGTTTATTCTCAGTTTTATAATTAACTGATAAGTAACTGATTTGTCTCCTAACACTTTTCTGCTACTAAATAGAACACGGTCTCTTTTGGCTTTTTCTTGTAGCGCTTCTCAGACTAAGACTTTTTCATTTAGGGAGAGCAAATATATTCTGATTTTGCCCCATGAAGTTATTATTCAGTCTCGATCAAGAAAACCAATGCAAATTCCTGCACTGGGGAGAGCAGACCTCCCAATAGTAGCTCAGATATGTGGCCACGAGATCCCCTGCTTTTCAGAGTGTGGCCTACAGGCCGGCCTCGGCAGCATCACCTGGGGACTTGGAAATGCCCTGAGCGCCCCCTACTTAATCCAGTTTGGCATTTTAACAAGATCCGCAAGTGATCTGTCCACACATTATCTGCAGAAGAGCTCCGGCTTCGCGGCACAGCGGCAGTAGCCAGCATCATTCATGGCTGGAAAAGTAAACCGTTTGTCCTTTGACCCTCATTCACAGAATTACTTGACGAAGGAAAGTCCTGTATGATCATAAGGATAAAAACAAATGCGTCTTACAGCTCCATCCCGGGTCCCACAGCGTGGCTGCCGTGCCGAACGGGCAGCCTCTTTCCGATCGGGTTTTTAAAGGGCTTGCTTGGTAGCCTTGAGCCTCTCCGAAGTCCCTTTTCAGGTTTCTGGTTTTAGCCTGTGCCGACAGGTCCGTCAGAATATCAGGCAGCCCCCAGGGCCGGTCCCCCTGGAAGGGAGCCCTGTCCCTGTTCGACACCGTACAGAAAAGCTGCATCCGGGCCCCTTCCCTGAGAGATTCAACACCCCCCCCTCCGCTCTCCTCCCCAGAGGAAAGCTAGCAAGAGAAGTTAGTTTAACCATCTAGAGACATTCCTAATCTCTTCTCAAACCAGTTCTTGTAATTGTTACCCCAATTGGAGACACTCCAAGGTGAGCAAGGAAAAATGTGGATTGTGATCCTAGCACTGTAGCCGATATGTACCCAGAAACAGTTGTGTTCTCAATTAATGGCTTTAACCTGTTCATTGTAAAAGTGCCTTGGACTTCGATCTAAAGAGGTCAGTATAAATTTGTGTATGTGTGTGTGTGACATATGTAGGCAAATATTTACATATTTACGCATACATCGGTGTGCACACATGTACCCGCACACTCATAGACCATAAACAGAGACAGATACAAGCTCACAGTATGCCATGTTGCTATTCGCCACGCCATTTCTTTTGTCTGGTCCTATGTTATTTGTTTAGTGCCACCTTTACATAGAGAGGTTCTATTCAGAACATTGATGTATTTTTTTGTTTGTTTTTTACTTTTTATTAAAAAGGTAAAGGATATTAAAAAAAAAAAAAAGTCAAGTGCCTGAAGGTTTTGAATGGAATTGTGGTAAATTTTCTCAGGTCACCAAAGAGGAAACTGATTTTTCCTTTGGAAAATACTTTTCTGTTGCAGTGACTGTTGTTTTCCCTTGATGGGAGTTGATAAATAGCAGCGGTTACAGTGATTCAGTCATTTTTTTGTGATTCACTCCGTGGTCTCCAGAACACAGCAGCAACAAAGGCCAGGCCAGTGCCCACTCTTCTTCGTGCATCCGTGTTGGAAGGGCGCGGTCTTTGCCATGGACACCGTGGATTTTAGGCCTACTAAACTGCAGGGGCAGGGTTCCGGTCAGTTCTAAATCAGGTGCACTTTCAATGCCGGCACGAAGGACACGTGGGAAGTTCCTTCCTCAGTCAGGTGGGAACCTGTCCCAGAGGTGGGCAGAGGGGCCCTAGGGAGCTTTCTAGGCTCAGGAACCCTGTCTTTCTACAATAAACAACCATCTGGACCAGTCAGCTTCTCTACCGTAGCCAAAGGTCTTGTCTTTCCACAGTGTGACAG
Source organism: Spilogale gracilis (assembly GCA_004023965.1). NCBI lineage: Eukaryota > Metazoa > Chordata > Mammalia > Carnivora > Mephitidae > Spilogale > Spilogale gracilis. Next base: position 236 of record PITA01033558.1, on the reverse strand, counting down.
CTTGTAAGGGACAACTGCCCTGGTTAGAAGCCCCCAGGCTCCAGGTTGCCATTGCTCTGCTCATGGGCTCAAGGAGGCATTTTACTTCTTTAAGCCAACAAAATCTCTCCAGCTCCATGCCCAATGATGACAGCCGGGGCCACCCCAGAGAGGTGACACCCACTCACAGCATCAATCAGAAGAGACATCACAATGGCAGAAGGGGGCCAGAAAGAAAAAGAGTCTCTGCAGTTGCC
>PITA01033557.1:0-12614 GCA_004023965.1 Spilogale gracilis | reverse complement strand
ACTCTGGTATGTACTTTCCATTAGAAGTTTGTTAAATAAGAGCAGTCTCACTAGGTGAAAGAAAAATAAGTTAATTCATAAATATATGATACTTTCAGCTGGATAAGAACAACTTAGAAGTGTACACTAACACTATGGGAAACAAAGAAGAACCAAAGGAAATAGTAATAATAATAATAATAATGGCAACAACACAACAACAATAACAATAATAATAAAGGTTAGTTTTCCAAATCATATATTTGTATTTAAAAGCTTATGGTTCTTTTAGGAACTACATTTAAGAATAGAGATGTTGGCCTATAATGTTTACAGTAGAAAGGCAGAGCTAAGGGCACCTGGGTGGCTCAGTTTGTTAAGCGATTGCCTTCAGCTCAGGTCATGATCCCAGAGTCCCGGATTGAGTCCCTCATCAGGTTCCCTGCTCTGTGGGAGGCCAGCTTCTCCCTCTCTCACTCCCTCTGCTTGGGTTCCCTCTCTAGCTGAGTTTTTCTCTGTCAAATAAATAAATAAAATCTTTAAAAAAAAAAAGGCAGATCTGAAAAGTATATTTTAAGAAAATAGGTCTAACATAATTGCTAATTTTTTTTTTTTAAGATTTTATTTATTTGACAGAGAGAAACACAGCCAGAGAGGGAACACAAGCAGGGGGAGTGAGAGAGGGAGAAGCAGGCTTCCCGCCAAGCAGGGAGCCCGATGTGGGACTCGATCCCGGATCTCCGGGATCATGCCCTGAGCCGAAGGCAGTCGCTTAACCAACTGAGCCACCCAGGCGCCCCCATAACTGCTAATTTTAATTTAATGACTAGTAATATTGGCAAAAATATTTTTTCTGCCACTGGCATTTCTATAAATTTAAATGTACATTTGATATATAAAATATTGTTCAGTATTGTCTGTTATTTAATTTGGGAAACAAATTCACAAGTGGGTATTCTCATTTTGCAAATTGAAAAATGTAATGGTAAAGTTAATTTTTCAGTTATAATCAGAAGAAAAGTACAACTAAGACTCTCAACAGTATCATGTTCTCTGCTCTCTTGACAGTTCATATTGCGACATTATGAAAAGATAAAACAAACTTATTTATTGCCACGGTCAAGAGATATGTTTCTCAATCAATGATAAAATTTGGCAACAGCATTATATTTAGGCAGAGGATTGGACATTGTAGAAAGCCACAAACTCCAACTACCTAACTCCCACTGCAGAAAGTAAAAATTAGCATTCATTTTATGACATTAGGTCCACTATGTAAAAATTGAAATGCTCCTGGGATAGTTAATACTATTTATTCTAGGAGCATATGGTTCCTAGTGTTTGTAGTAGTGTTGGATAAATCTTCTTTTATTTGTCTGGGTTTTTTTTTTTGTTTTTTTTTTAACTGGTACTCTGTGCAACATTTGTGGCAACAGACAGATGGACTTATGCTGAAATTCTGGACACCTGTCACAAGCACAAATGTTAGATTGTCAAAAACTTAGATGAAGTTCAAGACTAAGGATTCTCCAGTCTAGTGACTTGTTTGACTTCTCACTAAAACATCCTTGAAAACCTGCCCAAACAAAAACAAATATTTTTTTTTCATAGCAATAGAAAAAAGAGCCCGACATGCGGCAATATGGGAGTAATTGTCACATAATACAGTGTTACTGGAATAGGTAAAACAGTAAAGGATATAGGCACTTATTTTGCATCCAGTATCAGAAAGAAGAAAAATGCATAATGAGAAAGTTAAGGAAAATAGACACTCCACATCCCTTTCCTATCACCCTAGGTTTAGAAATGCAAAGCTTAGATTTACTTGAATCCAGTTTATTTATTCTATAAGAACAGATTTCTGACTCACCAGAATAATTTCTCATGCCCAAACTCTGCTTCTCGAGTGTCTATTTAGAAAATACAAATGCCAATCTCTACTATGTCATCTACTAAAACAAAATCTATGATTGTACATTAAAACAAGAAATGGAAACTAAAAGATTCCTGGAAGCTGTATACTTTTTGGACAGTTGTTCTGCTGCTCTCTACCTAAGCTATAAAGAATAATTGCAAGTTGTTCTCAAAATCTGGGAAACATGTAATGGAGTAAAAGATGCTCCCATGACATCCAAGTTTAAACTGTGGTAAATTAACTCTGACCAGATTACTATTAGGGACTGCACACAAAAACATGAGATCCAGTTTTTGATAAGGAGAATTATCTCAGAGAAAAGGCATGATCAGAAGGGCATTAAGGGCCATCCATGATGCTGGAAAAATGTCTCTCTTTTTGTGGGTAAACAAGCATAAAGAGAAAAAAAGAAAGACAAAGATCGTTTTTGCATCAATAAAACATTTAAAAATGGAGGACACTAATTTTAAGACTTTTAAAGAAGGTCTTTATCTGAATATTAATACAATCAGAGACCAAATAAAGCAATAGAAAGTTTTCTGCTTTTCCTCTCTGCAAAAAAATACTCTATGATGTCCTTATAAATAAGAATTCATGGGATGCCTTGGTGGCTTAGTCAGTTAAGCACCCTCCTTCAGCTTTGGTTATGATCCAGGGGTCCTGGCATAGAGGTCTGCATCAAGTCCCACATGGGGATCCCTGCACTGCAGGGGGGCTGCTTCTCCCTCTCCTGCCTGCAGTTCCTTTTGCTTGTGAGCTTACTCTTTCTGTCAAATAAATAAAAGCTTTAAAAACAAACAAAAAAAGAGGATTCGTTTTAGCGTAGAACAGGTTAAAAAGGCAAAAGAAAATCCTGAGAAGAACTGAGAACAAATAATAATAAGAAAAACCAGCAATCTAAAAACTTAGTAGCATAATTGAATTCTATATTACAAATTAGCAGAAAGCAAACTTAAGGCCAGAAAAAGTACAGTCTGTATTTCCTTTTTTTTTTTTTAAGATTTTATTTATTTGGCAGAAAGAAACACAGCGAGAGAGGGAACACAAGCAGGCTTCCTGCCAAGCAGGGTGCCCCATGTGGGGCTTGATTCTGGGACTCTGGGACTATGACCTGAGCAAAAGTGGACACTTAACAACTGAGATCCCCAGGTAGCCCTGCAATCTGCATTTCAAAGGTCAAATAAAAGATATTCGGTGACACTTAATAGAAAATGAAAATGCTATCAAAATTATGAGTGATGCTAATTGGTATGTTTACACAAAATAGAAAACTAATTTTCAAGTAAAAAACATTAACAAAGAATTATATTGAGCAAAAGGTGGGAAAATCATAATTAGAATTTTTATTGGAGAAAAATAAAATGATGAGCTGACAGGCAAAGGAAAATTAATTGAAATGTAAATGACAAAAAAGTTCTAATATCCTTAATCTATATCATTCTTATCTACATGTCTTAAACCAATCACTTAAATTACCCCCTGAAACAGAAATATCAAAGCAAGGAATTCTTGGGTGGCTCACTAGGTTAAGCATCTGTCTTCGGCTCAGGTCCTGATCCCAGTGTCTTAGATGAGTACGCCTTTAGGCTCCTTGGTCAGCAGGGAGTCTGCTACTCCCTCTGCCTGCTGCTTCCCCTGTTTGTGCTAGCTCTCTCTCTCTCTCTGACAAATAAATAAATAAAATCTTTAAAAAATATATCAAAGCAAGAATATAATTCAGAAAGTAAGATGACAACATCAAGAAAGTAGAAAACAAATCTAGTAAAGTAAATGTAGATTAAAACAAAATTAAATTACTATTTTTTAGTAGTAACACTGCAAACTGTTGAAAGGCAATGAAAATAATCAGCTGATTGGGGCACCTGGGTGTCTCACCTGGTTGAGCGACTTCCTTTGACTCAGGTCATAATCCTGGAGACCTGGGATCGAGCCCCATATCGAGCTCCCTGCTCATCAGAAGCCTGCTTCTCCCTCTCTCACTCTCCCTGCTTGTGTTCCCTCTCTGGCTGTGTTTCTCTCTGTCAAGTAAATAAATAAAATCTTTAAAAGAAAAAGAAATATTCAGCAGAATTCTTCAGGTTCCTGTTAAGAAAGAGAGAGCACACTAAATTTAATTGTTCTCAAAGATGTTTACAAGGTGAGGGGAATATTTAGAAGAAGCACAGGAATGAGTAAAGAATACTGGAGAGAATAAAAGCAGAAGGCTGTTACTACACAGTTTTGAAGAGGTAACATGAAAGCTGAGAGCAAGATTATCCAGCTGTATGCTGGAATTTTTTTTTTTTTAATTTTATTTATTTGACAGAGAGAAACACAGCCAGAGAGGGAACACAAGCAGGGGGATTGAGAGAGGGAGAAGCAGGCTTCCCGCCGAGCAGGGAGCCCGATGTGGGACTCGATCCCGGGTCTCCGGGATCATGACCTGAGCTGAAGGCAGTCACTTAACCAACTGAGCCACCCAGGCGCCCTGTATGCTGGAATTTTTAATGTGAAGTGGACCACCAGAAAGAATCTGTGTCTTTTGACTAAAAAACACAGGATTTTGCAGATAGGACAAACCTACATGAAAGAAGGAGAGGGAAGAAATACCTAACCCACTTAATTCCCTTTCTCCAGTATCTGTCCTAGGTTTGAGAAGCAGCTTTTACTCTTTTTCAGCCCATTTCTACAAGCCCATTTACAATGTAACCCATATGTTTATTGTTCTGAATTCAGCAGGAAAGAAAGCTTTGCAACAGATTCTGACTGTTGGCAAAGTGTTGGGACACTGGGCGTAGGACATAACAGGTGGTGGGTGAAGTGCCTCTGACAAACAGGAATGCTATAGGCAAATGATTATACATACCCCAAGGATTTGGGAGCAAGCATAAGCCATCTGATGCCAAAATATTTTTTAATAGCTCTGCATTAATATCGTGCCCAGTAAACACTGAGTGTTTTAGCATGGGTCTCCAGAATACCAGGACCTAGCTGTCCATCTTGGTCTCAAAATATCTGAGCCATCAAGCCATCAATCTAAGTGCTTAAGCAGCACTCCATTGTCAAGCTGAAATTGTGAATAAGGAGTTATAGAAGAGAACACATATCAGAGGCATAATTAAATTGCATAAGAAAATGTCTCATGTCTCAGATGCTCATGGAGCATCCCTTGTGATTGCTTGGTTAAGGGACAAAACAAAATCAGATCTAGTTTATAGATAGTGCTAATTAGCATGCTGGTATAACATGAAAGTGAGCGACGACAAGAAAATCCTCCAAATAGGATAAACTCTGAACTACATGCTTGATTGCTGACTTATCTAAAGGGAGAGATGAAAAGTATAAATCTATATTGACTCATGAAATATGGCTAATAGTTTAACAAATGGTCAAGAACTTGGAAAGAGCAAGATTGGAGATTCAATGAGATGGAGGTCTGTAGAAAAACTATGTTCACCACCATTTGGCAAATTGAAGTTGTTTCTTTCCTGAAAAAAAAAAAAAATGCACACCAAAATAAACTATAGACAAAGAAGTCTCTCCAATATCCAATGATCAAGATAACCTATTCTATAGGTGTCAGTAATCTTCTTCCCCAGCTACTCTTTCCTTTGTAAATGGACTCGTTATAATATCTTGATGACTTTAAGGAGGAGACTATGTATGAGTTCAATAATAATTTCCATTCAACAAGCCTGAGCTGGTAATGGCTAACAGTAAAACTCTCAGTGAGTCCTTAATATGGCACCATTCCTCAGGGAAAACAGCAAGTCACATGAAGGCAAGTTGATGAAATCGAACCATTTCCAACACGACATTTTACTTTTATCAGAAGATGCTTCTTTTTAAATGATTTTTATAACTAATAGTTAACATCAATTTTGACATGTAACAAACATACCACATAATTCACCTTATAAAGTGTACATGTACATTCACATGATTTTAGTATGTGAGGTCATGATTGCAAATTTAGAGCATTTTACACTCCCACCAGCAATGATTTTTGCACATCCTCATCAACAATTGCTATTATCCATATTTTTTATTAGAGTTGTCCAGAAGATATGAAATGGAATGTTATTGTGGTTTTGATTTGCATTTCCCTAAAAAGTAACAGTGAGCATCTTTTCTTGTGCTTATTGGCATTTACCAGTCCTTTTTGGAAATATGTCTATTCTAATATTTTAGCCATTTTTAGCATTGGGTCAAAATTTCTCTCTATATTCTGGATCCAATTTCTTTATTAGATATGTAATTTGAAAATATTTCACCTATTCTGTGGTTTGTATTTTTACTTTCTTGCTATTTAAAAGTATTTTAAAAACTTGATCAAGCCAAAATTAGACTTTTCCTGTTTGCTTTGCTATGTGTCAGATATAAGAAACCAGTGCCAAATCCCAAGTCATCTTTCTTTGTTCCAGTTTAAGGGTTTCATATATCTCACTCTTATATTTAGGTCTTATACAATTTGATTCAATTTTTGTATATGGTATGAAGTACAAATCCAACTTCATTTTCTTTTTTTTGCATGTGGCTAACCGGTTATGTCAGCACCATGTATTGAAAAGACTCCTTTTCCTTGTTTAATTGTTTTGCCATATTTGTCAAGAATCAATTCATCATTGATACATGTGTTTATTTATAATTTCTAGTCCATCAATATATATGTCTGTCCTTAAACTAGTATCACTAAATCTGGATTATTATAGTTTGGTAATAAATTATAAAATTAGGAAGGGTAAGTCCTTCAAAGCTGTTTCTTTTCAAGATTACTTGGGTTTTTCTCAGTCTCTTGCACTTCTAGAAGAATTTTATAATCAAGTTGTAAATTTCTGAAGAAAGAAAAAAAGCCTAGATTTTAATATAGAGATTGAATTCATAGATAAATTTAAATAATACTGAAGTTTAAAAAATATTAATTCTTCTAAGTCATAAACATGGTATGTTAAACCTCTAAACATTTTAGATAATTTGTTTATAGTGTAACTTGCCTGAACTGATTCTGCAAAGGCTATTTCCTTTGTAGTATGTAGCTTTTTATGTCTCTGCTCAGATTTTTCTTCTTGTTTTATCTTTTTGCCTGTCTATTTAGAGTTTGCCCTGGGTTGGTAAGCAATTGATTAGTCAAATTCTGTGATTAAGTCCCTTTAATTAATTGATTTTATTCTTTATCATTGGATGTGCAGGTTGGTTGGAGGGTGTTATCACTGTTCAGGGTGTTTGTGAGTTTTCTTTCTCCCTTAAATTCAGCCATAGATTTGTAACTTGGAGGTTTCCTCTCTGTTCACTCCTTGTAGGGTACATACTCGAGTATGCACAGAAAATCAAGGAGATTCACAATTTTATTTTTAAGCCTGGATTATGAAGAGTCACTGCCTGATCAAAATAGCTTATTGTTCAATGTTAGATCAGTCTGTTTCAGTTCCTTTGTACAGTTGGTCAGCCCTATGATGATGGACTGGCATGTGTCCTGGAGAATGCTCTCAAGTTTACATCACATCCTGCTTTGGTTGCTTCTGAATGAATGCAGCCTAACATAAAAGCACATCTTTTCTGGGACCTAGGTTTGACTATGATCCCAGGAATGAAGGCTCTTTTTGGTTGTCTCTTCCATGGTTCTACCGTTTTTTTCTACCAAATTTCTGTTAACTCTATGAAACAAGCAAAGTAGCCAAGCAAACAGATCCTCTGCTCTTCATCAAAACACTCAGTTTTTGACAACCTTAAACATGGTATTCTCCATTCTCTGATCCATAAAAAATCAGTCCTCTCAAGCACAGTTCTGGAAATCCTCATCCTTAAAGCCTACCATTCCATCATGCAGAATCAATATGCCATTAGACCAGAGGTAAGACCAAGAACCTGTTTTGTTTGTTTGTTTGTTTGTTTTCTAGAATAAACCCTGCTCCTTGAATGAAAACTGGGGGTAAGGGAATACCAAAACTTGGCCTTTAAACCTCTCTCTGGTGGGTAAGTAAGCTGAGGAAGGGAAGTATGGAATCCCAGTGTTTTCTGTGCTGTGACTGGAGGAGGGCTCTGCCCTGCAAGTATGGGCTCGGCAAGAGGAAAGGAGACCAGATCCTTTCAGCCATACCTGCTGGGAATAGAGCTTCATGGAGGGCAAGAATCAATAGCCTGAAACTTTGGGGTGAAACTGTAGACTCAGACAGGGAGCTTGGAGGATGGAGAGCCTTGTATTAATGGCTACATATGCCCAGGATAGAGTTTCTACAACATGGGAATGATGGAAGGGGGATGTGATGTAAGACAGCAAACTATACTTCAAATACTACAAATTTGTATTATTCTTATAAAGATTTAATAGATTTCCATATATGAACATTTCTCTATTTAGTATATATACCTTTTAGACAATTTCCAGAGATTTTCAATGATTGTACTTTTATAATATTGGGTAATTTTGTCTTTCTGAGAAAAGATCCTGCTGATATCCTTACTCCACCATTCCAGAAGTCACATATTAAAATACTTTGATTTTGGGGTGCCCGGGTGGCTCATCTGGTTAAGCAACTGGCTCATAGTTTCAGCTCAGGTCATGATCTCAGGAACATGGGATTAAGCCCATGTCAGACTGAACACTCAGTTTGGAGTCTGCTTGAGAATATCTCCTTCTGCCTCTTCTCTCTCTCTCTCTCTCTCTCTCTCTCTCTCTCTCTCTCTCTCTCTCTTGCCCTCCCTCCCTCCCTCTCTCAATTTCTAAAATAAAATCCTTAAAAATATATTTTGATTTTTTTTTCTCCTCTACCACATGGTGTTCCTGCTGTAATCCTAATCTATATATTTATAGAGTGCTATTTGCTGTCTTGATATTCCATACATCATTGCTTCTAAAATGGAACATATTCCTGAAAGTAACCCATTATGATTCAAGGCAAGTACCTGGGCCACAGACTTCCCTGGTCTAACCATGAACTGAATAGAACAGATATGCTGAAAGGACAGTGGGACAACATTCTGAATGCTTAGTTTTAGTCGAGAGCAGTAGTGTATCTGAATCAGCAACAAATAGATGGCTCTATTTCTCCCACAGTCAATTATGTGTATCAGGAAATTAAGTGGTAGATATAGGTATGTCTCATTTTACTCCAAAGTAGCCACTAAAGAGTTGCTACACAAATATGTCCTTCTCTTTATGTGTATATGTATATGTGTCTGCATATGTGTGGGTGTCTGTTAAATGGAAAATATATTACCAATCATTTGTCTTTCATATTCTACTATTTTCTTATTATTTCACAAGCGTTTATATTATTAACCAAATATTTCACTATTTAATTACATATTTACTAAACAGATTAGCTCATTGTGATTGTGAAAGAGCTAGAAGAGGAATAAATATAAAAAAATATATGGTGGCATATAAGATTGTGTCTGACTTTATGAAAGAGGTAATTATGACTTTGGTGGTATGAGAGTTATATCATACTATGTGACAGTATATTCTTGTTATTGTTTATACTAAATCAAATATTACATATATAATATATAGTTACATATGGAATATATAATATATATTTATATAAATTCATCTTGCAAAATATGTATCAGGAAATATTTATATCTCTTGAGCTTATGAATGCTTGCACTGTCCTGTGTTATCTGGTTAGCTCAGTATCATCTCTACTTACTTTTATCCAATGCAGAGTGAAGCTCTGGCAAAGATTTCTGAGAATCTGCTTAACCTCTGTGTTTAGGGCTATAATTTCCAATAAGATGAGCTCACAAGGTATTTGGATGGTGGGATAGAAACGGACAGGGAAACTGCTATTTTTGGAGGTTGTTGTCATCAGACAGGATGGCCCTGCAGAATTCTCCATGACTTCCTGATTCTCAGGAAGGTGTCATATTAGCAGTTCTCTGTTATGAGTTTGCGTTTTGATATTTTAAGTATACAAGTGGTTTCACAGATTTCTCAACTTGCTCCTGTTTCATAGCCATGCTTCTCAGAACTTGCACTGATGTCAGTTTCTCATATGCTTCAGTTTTACTCTTTCAGACCTTCCTCCCCAAAGTTCTATCAAAACATGTGTAAGTCCTTATTCTTATATTTTCCCTCTTTATTCCCCTACCACATGTAGTAGTTAGTTTTTCTAATGAAACTGAGACTGACATACCACACATATCCCATGTCGTAGAAACGTGGTATTAAAATTCATGTATATTTACAGTATGAATGGAGCTGGAGAGTATTATACTTAGTGAAATAAGTCAGTCAGAAAAAGACAAATACAATATGATTTCACTCATGTGAAATTTAAGAAACAAAACAAATGAATAATGCAAAAAAGAGACAAATCAAGAAACAGACTCTTAACTGTAGAGAACAAACAGATGGTTATGAGAGGTAAGATGGGTAGGAGAATGGGTGAAATAGCTGATGGGGATTAAAGAGTGCAGTTATCCAGATGAGCACTGAGTAATGCATAGAATTGTTGAGTCATATATTGTACACCTGAAACTAATATGACAACACTGTATGTTCATTGTACTGAAATTAAAATAAAAAACTTAACAATTTTTTTTATTTTTTTTATTTTTTTTATTGTTACTTAAATTTTTTTTCCAGTGTTCCAAGATTCATTCCCCATTCCCCACACCCAGTGCTCCTATTTATTATTAATATGTTTGTATAACACATTGATAAAATAGCAAGTCAATTCATGTAAGTTATATTTTTTACAGAATACAGTGTAATTTACCATTTAATTTAATTTAATGAAAAATATTTGCCCACCTAATCAGACTAGGCTTCCTTTCATATCTGACGGTGTGCTCTTGAATACCTCCAGTTCCACATGTGCACTTGCTTCTCTAGCACTGTCCAGTGAAAAGGAGTGAGGATTTAGGAATGATTGAATACATAGAAGTTGTGTTGTTATGTACCCATTATTAATTTCAGAGCAATAGTTAATAATTAAATTTGTTTTTTTTGTGTGTTAAGACTCAGACTTTGTGGATTATGGGATATTGGGCAGGGATAGGGAGATGTGTAAGGTTTTAAGTTTTGACATTTTTCCCCTTGGAATTCCCACATCAGGTAATGGTCCATTTAAGGAGGTTCTGACCCTTCAGAGTGGAGACAAGCAGTGGAAACAGTGCCAACTCACACAGTTGAGGAATGGCTACAAAATTAGAGTGAGATGAGTTGTATAACCTCGCATGCCCGGGAAGTGTGGAAAATGGATCTTGACCAAAAGCTCTGTGAGGCCATTATTAGTAGCATATCAGTAACATGATTCTCCCCACCTGCAAGCCCATTAGTTTTTTTCATAGTTACCACAACAGCACTGATACAAATTAATAAATGTTATTTACGTGAAGTACATTATTTTGGTTCTCTCTCTCTTTTTTTTTAATTTTATTTATTTATTTGACACAGGGAGAGATCACAAGTAGGCAGGGAGGCAGGAAGAGAGAGAGAGGAGGAAGCAGGCTTCCTGCCAAGCAGAGAGCCCGATATGGGCCTTGATCCAAGACCCTAGTATCATACCCTGAGCCGAAGGCAGAGGCTTCAACCCACTGAGCCACCCAAATAATCCAGTGAAAATCCTTTGCCAGACTTCTAGCAAGCATCGTGATAAAAGTAGGAGTGTAAATTCTTGCACACTCCAGTAGACAGCCTTTTGTCTGACACCTAAGTTTTCTTGCAAAGTCCGGGAGTAAATCAGTGATAATTAAGGAGCCTAGGAGACTAATCTATCCAGGATGATTTCTAAGCATACTAAAGATATAAAACTGCCTTTCAGATCTGTATTCTTGACTTTTATAGGGTGTACTTTGAGATCAATTGTTTTTAAGTGGGCAATAGTAAATCTGTTATATACAAGTCTCGGCTTTCTTTACCCAATTTATTACCAAGCCAACAGAAGTCACTCACCTGAGTATGCTAGTTGTATATAGAAGAATGAAACTAGACCATTCTCTTACACCATACACAACGGCAAACTCGAAATGGAGGAAAGACCTCAACGTGAGGCAGGAATTCATCAAAATCCTGGAAGAGAATATAGGCAGTAACCTCTTTGACATCGGCCTCAGCAACTTCTTTCAAGACACGTCTCCAAAGACAAAGGAGACAAAAGCGAAAATGAACTTCTGGGACTTCATCAAAATAAAAAGCTTCTGTACAGCAAAGGAAACAATCAACAAAACAAAGAGGCAACCCACAGAATGGGAGAAGCTATTTGCAAATGACACTACAGACAAAGGGCTGATATCCAAGATCTATAAAGAACTACTCAAACTCAACACCCAAAAAGAAGATGAACACATCAAAAAATGGGCAAGAGGCATGAAGAGGCACTTCTCTGTAGAAGATATACAAACAGCTAACAGACACATGAAAAAATGTTCAGCGTCACTAGCTATCAGGGAAATTCAAATCAAAACCACTGTAAGATACCACCTTACACCAGTCAGAATGGCCAAAATTAACAAAACAGAAAACAACAAGTGTTGGAGAGGCTGCGGAGAAAGGAGAACCCTCTTACACTGTTGGTGGGAATGTAAACTGGTGCAGCTGCTTTGGAAAACAGTGTGGAGATTCCTTAAAAAATTAAAGATAGAACTACCCTATGACCCTGCAATTGCACTACTGGGCATTTACCCCAAAGATACGGATGTAGTGAAAAGAAGGGCCATATGCAACCCAATGTTCATCGCAGCAATGGCCACAATCGCCAAACTGTGGAAAGAGCCAAGGTGCCCATCAACAGAT
>PITA01033556.1:0-12592 GCA_004023965.1 Spilogale gracilis | reverse complement strand
CTCGGCACTGTCTCGTCTGCCCGGCCTGCTGTGTGGTCTGCGGCCCCACCGACTCCCCGGCAAGCGCGGGCCAAGACACAGAGCTCAGCAACAGTGAGCCAGGACTGCCCGAGAAACCGTCCCGGTACCAGAGCCAAGAACACGGATCTCAGCTGAAATTCTTGAGTCTCCCCAGTTATGGTTGCTTTGATGGGAGATCATTATGCTGCTTTTACTTGGTGGAAGCTTGAAACTGGCCGAAGCCCGTGTGCACGATCAAGGGGTCTTAGCAGAAGTCACTTTACTGAGGACAGTATATAATATAAAGATAGACCTCTACCCCAAATGACAGAAGTAACCTACGGGAGGAAAGCCCGTGAGAAAAGAACTTAAATAACACGAACTGACTGGTGTATAGCATCTTACAATTCTAAAAAGCTTTCCATCCATAGTCTTTTCATTGTTCTTAGAGGAACGCGGGAAGGAGATGTGTGGACAGGAAGTGGAGGCTGACTGGTGAAGGGGCGGGGCTGGTGGGGCCAGGCTGGGAAGACAGACTTTGAGATCCACATCCCCATTCCCTCTACCACAGAATCTTCTTCTCCCCTTAGACTGACCTCAGCCTCTTTGAATGCCTCTTACGTTCCTCATGTTATTTTATATGCCGGTAGCTCATGAAATAAAATCTTTATTTAGGATACTGAAATCAAATTAAAAATAAACTTTTACGAGAGATCACTATGTAAGCACATTCAAAGGTGAAACACCAGATAGACCACAACATACTTGAACATTTTTCTGTGTGATTCTGACTCTTAAACATCTACCCAAATGCACGGGGCAGGGTTCCTCCAGACAGAATAACTAAGTAAGCTGCTTATGTGGTATCCAAGGACAACCTGACATAAGACACGGAAGCATCTGGGTAGCTTGTCTGAAAACCAACAACCCAAGGACATGTCACATAGAGGCTAGGACTGGACAGGAGCAATGTCTTTCCAACCTTGGCATTCCTGAAATTTTGGCCCAGACAATCCAGTGCAGTGAGGGGCACGGGGTTGCGGGAGGGGGCTCTCTCATGCATCACGGGATGTTTGGCAGCATCCATGGCCTCTGACTGTAACTGCCACTAGTCCCTCTCCCCAGGGATGACAATCAAGTGAGTGGTCAGACACTGCCAGAAGCCTAAGAGGCAAAACCCTGGGGCTGAAGGACCACCAGGCTAGGGTTTCATATAAACAAGGAAGTTCGATGTAATATCTTCCTTATTTATGAAGAATAAGAAGAGGACTCACGGGATAGTAAAAGGTATATCCTCACCCTTGAATGTCCCATTTATTTCAGGAGTATTTCTCAAACACTATAGAAGGATGCCTCCCGCTACTGAGATGGTTAAGGTTGAATGGAGACGACCCTCTAAGTCCCCGAAGGTAAGCTCTAGCATGCTGTAACCCAAGAATGCATTTGTGGAATATATCCATAAAAACCAGCTGGGTTAAAAAGGCACCAAAGTCAGTATAATCAACATGAGGACACTGATTAAAGAGCTTGTATTCCAAAACCAGATACATATAGGTTACTTGACATATGACAGTTGGCACTATTAAATAATAAAAATACTAGCAAAGATTAAATGTGACCATGCTTTAAAGCATGTAGCACGCTGCAGGCAGAAATCACCACTCAATAAATAATAGATATGATTTTCTAACAAAAATATCTATATATTCCTTTCTTCCTCATGTCTATGTGGTTCTTCTAGGTTAGGTTGGGAAGACCATGACCATTTCAAGAGGTACATGTAATAAGGTTTTCCAGTATTTGTGGCCCACACCCTGTCTTTCCAGTCAAGCCAAAATGATCTGGCAGTCATGGCAGGTCTTGGCCAGTACGGAAGAATGCGGGCAAAGAGAAGTCCGGTGCTATAAACAGCTGCAGCCTCAGAGGCCTGACTCCATCTGCCTTCAGAAACCGTGACTCTGACTCAGAAAGGTAGTTTCCAGGAGCAGACTCCCCACAGCAAGTGCTGCTGGCTACTGCCAATTACCTGCTCTCCTTGCCCTCCTCAGAAATGGAACCCTGATTTGGTAGGGGGAGGAAATGTGCTTATTTGGGATAAAACTACTTTCCCCGGCCTCCTTTGAGAACAGGAACAGAGGGCAGTAGAAGAGAGTTAAGAACATACACATTGTGAATCTTGGAACACTGAATAAACAAGCAAACAAACAAACAAACAAATAAACAGCATAAACATTGGAGCCAGATTTCTGGGTCCAAATCCCAGCTCTGCCTTACTAGCTATGTGACACACAGCCATACCATTCACTCTGCTTGGACAACTCAATTTTCTCTTTAGTAAAATGCACCCACTCTTATGGGTTTATATTGAGAATTAAATGAATTATACATGCGCTCTGCATTAACACAAACAAGCTCTCAATAAATATTAACTATTTTACCATTATTGTTATTGTTAGATTCTGGCTCATAGAAATTGATATGGGACTTCTGGGAATGATCTATAGAAAGGGGGCCGATTCCACTGGAAGTTCCCTGCCCCCCTTCCTGCTTCCTTTTGCTTAGAATTCTGACAAGATGGCCAGAGCTGTAACCATGAAGTAAGCACTGGGGTAGAAAGATATGTTTAGGACACTCGTGATCATCATGACATTACTCAAACAAGTTAAAGGATGGATGCAAACCAAGTGTCTCTCTCTATTGATGAATGGATAAACAAAATGTGAGCCATACATAGAGTGCAATATTATTCAGTCTTAAAAGGAAGGAAATCCTGCCACATGTTACAACATGGATGGATCTGGAGGACATTATGTCAAGGGAAAGAAGGTGGTGATGTAAGTACTGTTGGATGCCACCTATATGAAGTATCTAGAATAGTCCAATTCAGGAAGACAGAAAACAGAAGAGTGGTTGTTATGGGTGGGGGAGGGGTAAATGGGTTTGGTGTTTAGAGGACACAGAGTTTCAGACATGTGAGATGAAGAGAGTGCTGAGCAGACCGTAGTGACCGTCACAGGGCAACATCAATGTTAACGCCCCTGAACAGCATGCTTAAAAATGGTTAAGGGGTGCCTGGGTGGTTCAGTTGGTTAAGCGACTGCCTTCGCTCAGATCACAATCCCAGAGTCCCAGGATCGAGTCCCACATCGGGCTCCCTGCTTGGCGGAATGCCGCTTCCCCCTCTCTCACTCCCCCTGCTTATGTTCCCTCTCTAGCTGTGTTTTTCTCTGTCAAATAAATAAAATCTTTTTAAAAATATAATAAAAAATAAAAATGGTTCAGATGGTAAACATTATGGCTATTTTACCACAATTAAAAAAATAAAGACAAATGTAGTAAGGATGGCTTGAATGAGAAGAAGAGGGTAACACTGTTGACACTAAGGGCCCAGCACACAAGCCCTGGCCTGCCTATCTCCACACTTCTTTTAAATTAGAGACAAATAAGCCTTGTCTCACTTAAATGACAGTTCCCTGAATCTGTGCTACAACCAAACCAATTTGCCACAGATAAAGTCAAGGAGATAAGCAGGCAAGAGAGTTTCCTTTTATATATTTGGCTTTCCAAACAGAAAAGGAAAATACATTCTTTGCTGCATCTCTGTAAAATGATCCTACCCTCCCATCAATACCTATTTAGTCCCATAGTTCCCAGCAACAAACTTGCTCTTTAAGATGTCACCCTCGGGGCACCTGGGTGGCTCAGTTGGTTAAGCAACTGCCTTCGGCTCAGGTCATCATCCCAGAGACTGGGGATCGAGCCCCACATCGGGCTCCCTGCTCGGCGGGAAGCCTGCTTCTCCCTCTCTCACTCCCCCTGCTTGTGTTCCCTCTCTGGCTGTGTTTCTCTCTGTCAAATAAATGAATGAATGAATGAATGAATGAATGAATGACTAAAATAAATAAATGGATGAATGAATGGATGAATGAATGAATAAATAAATAAATAAAAAGATGTCACCCTCAAGGTCATCCCTGGGTGGCCGACGGGTGGCAGGTGGGAGCCTTCCAAAACAGTAAGAGCTAATTTATGGAGACACTGAAAATAACCACCCACACCTTCCCTCATCTCTTTAGGCCAACACTTATTCCAGCTGAAAGATGTTCAATATAAAATCGAGAAGAAAACAACATTCCATGAGTCAGAAATGATTTTCATTTTCTCCTCATTGTTTCTGATGCTATTTGGATATTCTACGGTTGGTGACTAGAGACTCCTTCACACACTTTCTATTACTTTGGCTGCATTACTAAGTGCTTCTCTTTAACTTAAGATGGCGGCCCGTCAGCCACATGTATAAACAGAAGAGCGAACACTTCCAAATGAAAAGGGGTTTTCTCATGGCTGACCAGACGACCTGGAAACAGTATGAAAATTCAGCTTTAGTGAATAACCTAACTTCTATCTCACAAGAAAAATAACATTCAAAGGAAGTCTGCCAGATTCCATAGGGAGGGGTCTAATCAAAGAGTAAAAGCACAGAATTTTGACAGTAAAGATAAAAAGACCCGGATGAACAAAACTATATTTAAATATGGAACCTTTCCCAAAGAGAGTTCCATAGGGAAAATGTTATATACATTTTTTCTGTTTGTCCCTGAAAATTGAGAAGGCAGATCTAAATTCTTAAGTGTAAACTATTTAAAGACTGTAATGGTATCTATGACTGAACAATAGCTAACTAGTTACGTTTCTTTTTAAAAGCTAATACTTAGTTTATAATATTTTATTACTGAAAATATAAAAGAAATCAAAATCATGTCACAGCAGGAAATACACATAATTCTGTATTTTCAGGGGAAATATATTCCTAGAAAAAAATCTAGCTGAAATGTTTTTGAGTGCAATAATGGCTATAAAGTGTATAATATATACGATGATTCATGATATTAAAAATGCCTGTAAAAATAATAAAAAGTTTTTTTTTTTAATGATGCAGATAGGCAGAGCACAGCCAGGAACTCTTCAGAGAAGGCAACAAACTAAAAATAATGGGCACACGCTCAATATACCAATTTCAATAGTTTACATAAAGCATTAATAGTTTGAATATATCCCAAACTTTATATCCCCTTGGATAGAACATAAAAGATGAACACAGCTGCCTGCTTTGAAACACAAAGATATCTGAAAATGGTAAATCAGGGTTTTTTTTTTAATTTCTTTGTTTGTTTTTTAAGAAGCCACGGGAATGGAAGCACTCACAAATCTTGAGAAAACAGGTCCTGGGAAACAAGAGTCTGAGAATGTATATATGTTAAGAATACAGTGAAGACTCCTGTTTCTGTGTTATAATGGTTAAATGTCACAACTTTAAAAAAAAAAGGCTTTCAAATAATGTAATTTTAAAGCAGGCACGAAGAGGAAACAAGCTATTTATCTGACCTAGGTACTTCTATTGCTTTGTAAACACAAGAGAAAATTGGAACTAAGGTCCTATTATAATTCAGAGCAGCTGATGTCATCCCCACCCACACTCACTCTGGTCAGAGACTCAGCAGTAACACACCTGCCAACACAGAAGAGGAAAGACAAAAATGGAGAG
This sequence comes from Spilogale gracilis, assembly GCA_004023965.1. Classification (NCBI taxonomy): domain Eukaryota; kingdom Metazoa; phylum Chordata; class Mammalia; order Carnivora; family Mephitidae; genus Spilogale; species Spilogale gracilis. The sequence goes on along the minus strand of PITA01033556.1, from coordinate 7,047 downwards.
AGGGAAAGAGACATTTTCTCACCACTGAAGCAAGAACTGATCCCACAGTCAACAAAACCAATCATTAAATGTGTTAAAATTAACCATCCTATCCTGATTTCTCTAATTCTTTGTGAAGGTCTGCAACAGGGATTAATACATCACTTAAAATGTTATTTCTATTGCTATAAAATATAGAAATCTGGCACCGGTTTCTACATTTGTGTGGAGAGTGTTGGAAAAAAAAGAATTTGCGTCTTACAACAGGAGATTGGAACAAGCATTAGCATCCAGAGACTCTGTGTATACTGGCATCCTACGGAAACACTCAAGGAGGTGACATGAAACAGGTAACCATTCAAAATTGGTCAGTGACATGTCCTGATGCTAGGAATTCCTATGAAGCCAGGGCCATGAGCCTGCTTGACTTCTCAGCAGAAACACTGTTGACCTCATCCTTCTCATTAATAAAAGACAGATTCCTTCTAATTATTCGAAGAAAAGATTCCCGTGGAATCTGATTGGTGTCGCACACGAGCACCAGTCAGATTCCACAGGTCACATTCCCCCTGGTTTTCTCATCAGTGTACCACTAACAATCCAGTTTCTCGGGCACAAACCCTCGGAATTATTTCTTACTCTTTTTTCTCTCTCATTTTTTTACATCTATCAAATCCCCAGGTCCCCTAGATTCCTCCTGAGAAATATATATCATACCTCTGTCCCCACAGCCACGTCCATGGCTGGCCTCGATTTTTACAACAGCTGCCCAGCAGAGCTCCTGGCACGTGCTCTGGGCAAGCTCTTTAGTTCACCCCACACACCGTTGCTACAGTCGTCTTTTAATTTTCTAAAAAATGTAAAGCTATCGAGCCATTCTCTTGAATCGCCTCTCCTTTTTCTTATCATCAGGTACAGACTATACCATGAGTCCTTCATGAGAGGCCACCCGCCTCCCTAACAGCTCATTCCCCACCCGCTGCTGACTCACAGCATTTCCAGCACCTAAATAGTATTTTTCAATTGTGTGTTGCAACCCGTTAAAGGTGTTAAATCCATTAGGTAAAACTCATCTAGCATTTTCAAAAAAGTGATTTACAACATAATAACAGTAACATCAAGAGCAGCTAACATTTACATAGTGCTTTCTTTCTTTGTACCAGGAGGGGTTCTGAGGTGCCTGGGATACATTAACTCATTTTAGCTTTCAAGGGGTGAGGCAGGTACCATTATTAGGAGTACTTTACAAGGGAGAAAAGTAAAGCCCAAAGAGCTTCATTAACTTGCTCCAAATGCAAGGCTGGTGAGGGTGCAGGAGATCGAACCTCCGAGTCCAGGCTCTTCACCACTACTCAGCTGCCTCCCAGCAAGTACATGAGAGCACAGCACACGGAGGAACGGCAAGGCCTACTCTGTGAAATGTTTTAGTGACGTGTGTGGGCAGGTCCACCGGCTTGCGAGGATTGTTTTCAAGAGTCTGAATCCCACCGATGCAAGACACTCTTTTCCCCCAAAAGCCCCCTGAAGAAAAGAAACCATCTTTTGGATCTTGGTTTTAATATCATCTTCTGAAAGGGGGTAACTCTGACTCCTATCGTGGGCCAGGAGCACTTGTTTTAAGTTCCCCCGGCCCTTCCAAAGGGCCACCATGGCAGGGCCTGTCTTCTCTCAGTCACACCCGAATCTCTGGCCCCTAGTATGGTGTCCAGCAGAGAGCAGGCCCCGGGGGAAGACTTGTCCAAGGCACACATGACGGCTTTGCCTCAAAATGACTAAGAAATCCCATAAACTCCATAGAAAGCCCCTTGCCCATCATTAGAAACAGATTTTGCCGGGTGAGTAGTAAAGTGCTCAGAAGTCACTGCACGGCCCCAGTTGTTCTCAGCACGAGGCTTGTGGGTGCATGTTTTTCTGTGCCTGCCCCAGAGTCTATGCGGCACCTGCAGGCAGCGTGAGGCAGAGTAGATTTGGTAGGAGAATGAAGCTGTTCCCCGGAGCAGTGATCTGGGCCGGTAGCCCACACCCAGTCGCCACCAGGAGAATGGCTCTTCCTGCCAGAAATAGGCATCGAAGAAATGCAAGGCATCAGGCTACACTTCATGGGTGCAGACTTCCTTGGCTCCAGATCTGAGGCTCTCACCAGCCAAAGTGCAAAGGAGCAGGGTAAGTTAATCTTTAATAGGATACTTATCATTAAGTGCTGAAATATGATTGCCCATCAGGAAATTTACTGCTCATTTGCAGACATAAACATACATACCTGAACGCTGAGATGCAGAAAATGAAATTCGTTTGAGGGCAATCACCTTTTCCCCAGTGTGGCTAGGACAACTCAGGTGAGTAGCAGACAACGTCCTGGATAAATGATAATCAGCGCTTTGGCCCTCTTCATCTGCCTGTTGCTATGTTCTAGAAAGTTCATCAAGGGAAAATGTCCATCCTGTTAAAATAACTATCTTACAGCGGGTCCGAAGTTTACTTCCTTAAAAGTTCCAGAAGCAGCCTATACTGAGATTAAAGTGATGTTGTCATTTCCTCAATTTAAAACAAATGTTTTAACCTTATACCCTAAACAGATTAAATTAAAAAGAAACCTGAAATTCTAGGAACTCCAAAGTAAACTTGGGTTGCTTTCCTAATGACAAGAGCAGTTATAAAAGCAGAAATTCCATAAAAGATTATTTCCCTCGAAGCAGCAGTGGAAATGTGCCCAGGCCCGGCACCAGGATCCAGACAGGCAGGCAGCCCTGAGCCGCACCGGTCTTCCCAGGGGCACAGCCCTGAAGGCCGAGCCATGGTCTCTGTGGCACGGCCAAGGATCAGCAGGACTGCTGATCCAGGCAGCACTGCCACGGCGAGGGTGACAACAACAGGGAGATAGGGGACAGAAGATTCACAGAGGAAATCAAGACTGCGAACACACATGGCCTAACTATTGTTTTAACAGGGGAAAATGAAAAAAAATAGCAGTAGTTGAGCAAGATCTGAAGTACAAGAAGGTACATGGTAAGAGGAAAAGGAGGTATAAAAACGGGGAAGGACTTAAAGCTTTTATAGGACTAAATGCAGAAAGAAGAGAGTAGGCACAGAGCTAACCTTTGTTTTCTTTTTTTAAATCATCTCTAGCATCCACGGTACTGTATAGACAGATTTGAAGGCCAGGTGTGGGGAAAGGGATATAGCAATTAGTAATTTTTAAATTAACAATAAAACTCCTGAGTCCTTAAGAATTATTTTGGGAGAGGGGCGCCTGGGTGGCTCAGTTGTTAAGTGTCTGCCTTCAGCTAAGGTCATGTTCCCAGTATCCTGGGATCGAGCCCCACATGGGGCTCCCTGATCAGTGGAGAGCTTGCTTCTCGCTCTCCCATTCGCCCCACTTGTGTTCCCTCTCTCCCTGTGTCTGTCAAATAAATAAATAAATCTTTAAAAAAAAATTACTTTGGGAGTGAAAGGACCAGAGAGAGAGGATGCTAAGAAATCAAATAGGAACAAAAATTCAAAAAGTCTGGCTCAAAAGATATTAACTTCCACAGTTCCCAGCTAGCAACAGGGATCTCTATTTTTTCATGGCATACAACAGCAACAGCATTTCACGTGATTAACCGCTAGCCATCTCGGCTCTCATATGGGGGTCCGGGAAGCATAACACATTGAAAGAGGTAAAGAAGGTTCAGCTGATTCGGCAGAGTGGGTAGGGACATGACCTTAGGGGTAGACCGGTGTTCAAGTTCGGTGGGGCTCTACCACTGGACCCCAGGTGACCTTGGTCATCAGTACCCCCTCCCGAACCTTTGTGTTCACTTTCTTTACAACAGGTGATTTAAAAAAGCGCCTACCCTATAGGTTCTTATAAGGATTAAATGGATCATTACAATAATATTCTTAGCGGACATCCATGAGTATCAACACTCAATGAACACTAACTGCTTGTAGAAGTACAGTCCAGGAGGGATGCTTTCTCTCCTTCAGGAAGTCCTCATGACCAGCACGTTACCCAGCGAAATCAGAAGCAGGTGCCAAGAGGTGATAATGGAAAACGAGCTAAATTACTGGGAGAGCAGAAACAGAGAAACCTTAATACAGAGAGTAGGGATGTTAGGCAGTTAGTGTCAATTCAGTTCATTTTAAAGTTCTTGCTCCTCTGGACAGAGAATGTAAAGTTGTTCTTTTATTCTCTCTTTTTTAATAAGGGCTGAAATTGTTACATAAACTAGAATGAGAGTCTTTTTAACATAGGAGAGATGTAAGTTATAATGTATCATATATAAATATTAAATAGGGTATTGAAAGGGCAACTAAGGAGGTATGGTTGTGTCTACCCCCAAGTTACACCTCATTTTAGAATCAGGAATACCCCATGCCTCAGGAGGCTGGCCCCCAGGTGCTCAGCTAAGTGTCCTCCCTTCCAGTGGTAGAGAAAGAAGAGAACTCCAGAGCGCCATCTATGGGTGGTGGCACCTGCAGGGGACCCAGGCTGTAAGACCTGAAGGCTGTGGGTGTGGTCTTCAGAAGGAGGAGGCGGGGGCTTCATTAGCTCATTCTCTGCCACTCTGGAAGCTTGTGAAGAGGAAAACAAGGGTTCTGACTTCTTTTAGAGACAGCATCTTACACCATCTGCTGAGCCTGACATTTTAAGGCTTAGGAAGGCATTAATAGGGTAATTTCAACATTTACTCCTTGCTTGAATCTATTACCCCTCAATGATACAACCCAAAGCCTGAAGGTTGGGGACTACTTGGCATGAAGGATTTTAATTTAGAAATTGTTGTCTTTTTTAAAAAAGTCTGATGTAATGGAGAATGCTTAAATCACTTATGGCTACTAAGAGCAGGGAAAAACAGTAACTTGGACAATAAGCCAAAGGACATGATGTAGACCTATGGAGCGTGAAGAGGCCTGCTCTCTGGGGACTGTCTTGATCAGTCACAGACAGGCTTTGAAGTGACATTATCTTCCAAAGATGGGAGCAAACACCAGCACTGCCCTGGTATGAGAACTTGTCATAAACTGCAAAATTATTCCAGGCAGAAATTCCTCACCTACACTGTCCCCACTTACTCTGGGAACTTGATTCATTCATTCATTCATTCAACAAACATGTCTGAGTCTGGATTGCAGCAGCAGCAGCAAATCCTGAGACAAGGATTCAAGGCAGTGGTTTAAATGGATGGTAGGGGAGTGCAGACATGCTGGGCGGAGGGGGCGGAAAAGGAGCCCCAAAGGAGTGTTTTCAAGCCTCCAAGGGGAGCTCAATTCTGCAGGCAAACTCTGGGAGCAGGGCAGGAGGGACTCTTTGGCCTCTCCCCCCTGGGGTGTGCCCAGGGGTCCCTAGGGCTGTTAGACTGCAGGTTCTGTATCAGTGATCTGGAGAGGGCCCTAGGATTCTCCATGTGCGACAGGCTCCCAGGTCCGAGGTCCACACTTCCAGGAGGGGAGTAGACATACACCTGAGCATCGGAACCCCCGGGGCCACAGGGACAGGAGTACTTTTACAGGGGCTTTCACTGAGCCCTTGGACGCCAAGGGCTCTGAGGAGGTGTAACCCCAAGGCACTTCCAGCAGTCTGCACGGAGGGGCGGAGCTTCCTTCCACAGCCCGAGATGGCTCAGGCACAGAGGCAGAGACGGGCCACTGGAAGGTGGAGGGCGCACCTACGGCATACAGGTGCCCTGACCTCTCTGACATTCACTGGGCCCTGACCACGCAGCAGGCAAGGGCCAAGCTCAACGACCCCTGCCCTGGGCTCTCAACCGATTATTAAACCAAGTACATTATGTGTTAGGCAGTGGTGAGTGCAGAGGAGAAAAGCAGTGCCAAAAAGTGGGATAGGAAGTGTCACGGTGGGAGGGAGTGCTGTTTGGGTGAGGCTGGAGAGTCACCCTGAGAAGCTGACACTCATGACGGTATCTGAGAACAGAGGACTCCAGGTAGAGACATGAGCAAGGACAAAGGCTCTAGTGGGCCTGGAACGGGAGGGGGAGAGGCCGCTGCAGCCAGAGTGAAGTTAGGCAAGAGGAGAAGGAATGAGGTCAGCGGGATTACAGATAGGAGGCAAGTCTTGGGGGTCCCACGGTGACCCTTAGGGTTTCAGCCTTTCCTCTGAATGCCTTGGAAGGCTGCTGGGGGTTAAGCAGAGGGGAGAAATCACATGACTTCTACCTGCAGTGTTCAGAATGTACTGCACGGAAGGAAGGTAGGAGCAGGAAGAGCGGTTGGAGGATTACTGCCGAAACTGGGAGACTGAGGATGGGGGGACGGTAAAGTACCAGGGCTTTATAGAAATTATACTCCAAGTGGGCTTTTGCTTCTGTATATCAATAAATTGCATGTGGAATGTAAGGAAAACATAAGAGCCAAGGTTCATTTGAAAGTTTTGGACCGGGGCGCCTGGGTGGCTCAGTGGGGCGCCTGGGTGGCTCAGTTGGTTGGGCAACTGCCTTCGGCTCAGGTCATGATCCTGGAGACCCGGGATCAAGTCCCACATTGGGCTTCCTGCTCAGCGGGAAGCCTGCTTCTCCCTCTCTCGCTCCCCCTGCTTGTGTTCCCTCTCTAGCTGTGTTTCTCTCTGTCAAATAAATAAAATCTTAAAAAAAAAAAAAAAAAGTTTTGGACCTAACCAACTGAAAAAAACAGAGTTGGTATTATCTAAGAAGGGAAGAAACAGGGGCGCCTGGATGGCTCAGCTGGTTAAGCATCTCCCTTTAGCTCAGGTCATGATCCTAGGGTCCTGGGATCGAGTCCCACATTGGGCTCCCTGATCATCAGGGAGTCTGCTTCTCCCTTAGCCCTGCCTCTTCCTGCTCATGTGAACGTGCTCCCTCTCTCTCTCAAATACATAAATAAAATTTTTAAATATTTTACTTATTTATTTGACAGAGAGAAACACAGCTGGAGAGGGAACACAGCAGAGGGAGTGAGAGAGGGAGAAGCAGGCTTCCCGCCAGGCAGACAGCCCGATGTGGGGCTCGATCCAGGGTCTCCAGGATCATGACCTGAGCTGAAGGCAGTTGCCTAACTAACTGAGCCACCCAGGTTCCCCCATAAATAAAATTTTTAAAAAGGAGGAGA
>PITA01033555.1:0-12607 GCA_004023965.1 Spilogale gracilis | reverse complement strand
AAGATTTTATTTGAGAGAGAGAGTGTGCAAGAAAAGGAGCATGAGCTGGGGTACAGAAGAAGCAGAGGGAAAAGCAGGCTCCCCACTGAGCAGGAGTGGGGCCTAATCCCAGAACCCTAAGATCATGACCCGAGCTGAAGGCAGACACTTAACCAACTGAGCCACTCGGTGACCCTCCAGCATTTCAAATATGTATGACATGCATCCCTCAAATATACTGTTCTCCAAACAAGAGACCCAAAGAGGTAGTTTACCAAACACAATCCAACTTTTGTTTTTAAAAACCTAGTTTTAGGGGTGCCTGGGTGGCTCAGTTGGTTAAGCGACTGCCTTCGGCTCAGGTCATGATCCCGGAGATCCGGGGGATCGAGTCCCACATCGGGCTCCCTGCTCAGCAGGAAGCCTGCTTCTCCCTCTCTCAGTCCCTCTGCTTGTGTTCCCTCTCTGGCTGTGTTTCTCTCTGTCAAATAAATAAAATCATTAAAACAAAACAAAACAAAACACAACAAAAAAAACCTAGTTTTAATCCATGAGTCCAATAATACAAAAAAAATTTTTTTTTAAGTTTTGGGTTTTTTTTAAGATTTTATTTATTTGACAGAGAGCATAGAGAAGGAACACAAGCAGGTAGAGTGGGAGAGGGAGAAGCAGACTTCCCACTGAGCAGGGAGCCCAATGCAGGGCTCAATCCCAGGACCCTGGGGATCATGACCTGAGCTGAAGGCAGACACTTAATGACTGAGCCACACAGATGCCCCATTTCTTTTCTTTTTTTTTTTTTGGTTTTTAGTAATTTCTACACCCAACATGGGGCTCAAACTCATGACCCTGAGATCAAGAGTCGCAGAGACAGCCAGCCAGGCTCTCCAAAATGGTTTTTAAATGAGGCAGGGAGAAGAGCAAAGTTCTTTATAGAATAATAAATAACTCAAAACAAAGGATAAAAACAGAAAAATCACCACTGTATAATGACCAGTTGTATCTGATTCAAGCAAGAAACATCAGTGAATACAATAAACTGCTAGCTAAATAAAAGGTTGTGTAAATGTCTCATTCCTCCACAATCTCAAAATAACAACCTGAATCTAGGTATTGTAAAGAGAAAAGCTACCCATATGAGGGAGGTATCCAATAGATCTCTTTTCAATTAATAGGATAAACTGACTTGAGAACATGACATCACCAACGTAGAAATTCTGCCACCCCTGTGTAACTTGAATCTAAACATGAGAAAACAATCAGACAAATCTAAATTGAGAAAGAAATATTCTGCAAAACAATGATCCTGGACTCTTCAAAGTACCAATGTACTAAAAGGAAAAGAAAGGGGGGGAGGGGTGGAAGGGCCTAAACTAAATTAACCTAAAAAACTAAACACAATGTGTAATCCTGGATTTTGAAAACAAAATAATAAGTTCCAAAGGATATTGTGTATAAGTGAGGGAACTTTTGTTAAATTTCCTGAAAGTAATACGTGTATTATGTTTATGTATAATACCCTTGTTTTGTTTTGTTTTTTAAAGATTTTATTTGACAGAGAGAGGTCATAAGTACGCAGGGAGGCAGGCAGAGAGAGAGGAGAAAGCAGGCTCCCTGCCGAGCAGAGAGCCCAATGTGAGCCTCGATCCCAGGACCCTGAGATTATGACCTGAGCTGAAGGCAGAGGCTTTAATCCACTGAGCCACCAGGCGCCCTACCCTTATTCTTAGGATACATGCTAAAGGGGACACCTGGGTGGCTCAGTCGGTTAAGTGGCTGCCTTCAGCTCAGGTCATGACTCCAGGGTCCTGGAATCAAGTCCCGCATCAGGCTCCCTGTCAGCAGGGATCCTGCTTTTCTCTATGCCTCTGCCTGCCACTCTGCCTGCTTGTTCTGACAAATAAATAAAATCTTTAAAAAAAAAAAAAAGATACATGCTAAAGTACTCAGGGATAAAATGTTATGTCACAACTTACTCTCAAATAGCTCATGGGTAGAAATTAAAATATATAAAATAAGTGAAAAATATTAGAACTGGCAAATATAAACAAGGAATATACAGACATTCACTGTACTATTCTGATTTTTCAAGAATAAAAAGTTGGGGGGTGCCTGGCTGGCTCAGCCATTGGGCGTCTGCCTCCAGCTCAGGTCATGATCCCAGAATCCTGGCATCGAGCCCCGCGTCGTGCTCCCTGCTGGGCGGGAAGCCTGCTTCTCCCTCTCTCACTCCCCCTGCTTGTGTTCCCTCTCTTCACTGTGTCTCTGTTTGTCAAATAAATAAAATTAAAACAAAATAATAATAAAAAGTTGGGAAAAGCAAAACAAAAAGACTAATCTCATGAACTCTGGATTTTATGTAAATTACATAGTGCAACAGTTAAAAAACCTGTAGAAACAAAGGCTAGTACAGAACATACAAACCTACCCTTCATGTCAGTGAGAGCTTTGGAACCTTCAAGGGACTGGTCCGCACCACATACAGCCCTCCAGAAGTCCTGCTCTGCTACACTGCGGGCCTGCCCTTCATTTTGCAGACTCAGGGCCAACATGAAGTCCAAGTTTGCACTATCTTCACCCCTCTCTTTTGGGAGCTGTCGGGCTCTATTCCTTTCCTGCCTTTCTTGTTCTTCCACTGGAAGAAAAAAATAAATAACCAGTACTCAAGATACTTCAGAGAGGTGCGTGGGTGGCACAGTCAGTTAAGCATCTGACTCTTCTGATTTCTGCTCAGGTTCCAAACTCAGGGTCATGGGATCGAGCCCTGTGTCAAGCTCCACACTCAGCATGGAATCTGCTTGAAATTCTCTCTCCCTCTCTCCCTCTGCCTATCCCACTGCTGTGCACCCACTCTCTAAAATAAATCTTAAAAACAAAAAACATTAGAGATGTTGCTACCTCAAGTCCATGCTTAGCAAATATTCAAGGTTTACAGGCATTTGTGCAGGAACAAAAGAGGCTTAGCCCTTCTGTTCTCATAGGACTTCAAACATTAAGTCTGCTGTGATAAAAGGTTATTATTATGTTTTATTAATACCCAAAATTACTGAGCTATAACTATGAGACAAGTACTGTACTAAAGATTTTTCATTTATTTCTGCACTATAGCAGAACAGTTTGAAGCATGGAGCCAGACGGCCTGAATTCAAGCCCCGGCTCTACCACTTACCTAAGAATGCCTGTGAGAACTAAATCACTTAGTACATACTAAGCACTTTACAAATGCCTGAAGCACATACTGTATACTGGCCTATTAATAGGACTGTCATGTCATCATCATCATCCATGCTACCTAAAATCCAATGGAAATCCAACAGCAAAGAGGTTGTTATTTCCAGTCTATACTTAGGTAGTCTTTCTCATGTAACCTAACTACAATCAGGTTTCTATTAGTAAGACCTATTTGCCCCCAAAGCCCCATTCCCATTTGCCCTAAGATTTTGATACTATTCTAGTTTTCTAAACCAAACACAACTCACATAAATTATTCTGAATTGGAAACTGGGTTGTCGTGTTCCTTTGGTCGGTAGTTCTACCATGGAAAAGGTCTGATTCGAAGGCTCTCAGGGGTCTCCGGGGTAGCCTCATAGGTGGGTCCAGAGCCTCAATTTGTCTGAGGAGCTGGGATGCAATCCAGATGCCATCTTGACCCCAGGACTCATCATATGCATTAGGAGGCATGGCAACCTCATCTCTCTTTTCCTCCCCATCTCTTCCACAAACATCAGGATGAGTCTTCAGATCCTTCACCAGGACATTGCGCCCACAACTGCCACATAACTCCGTCCGGGCACCACAGTAATCTTCATGGTCCTTCAGTTTGAGAACAGAAAGTTCCAAATCACAGTGCTGGCAAAGGGCAAGCCGTAGAGGACACTCAGTCTCCTGCAACAGAGTAATAAGGCAGTTAATATGCTGATCTAAGAGAGGCTATGTTTTAATACAGGAAAAGGAAAGCCAAAAACATTTATTTACTTCAATATTCTCTTCCAACCCTAGCTTTGCCGGCCATGCTTTTCTATGCATTTAAGAGTCACAGCTTCTGGGCGCCTGAGTGGCTCAGTGGGTTAAAGCCTCTGCCTTCAGCTCAGGTCATGACCTCAGGGTCCTGGGATCAAGGCCACATCAGGCTCTCTGCTCAGCGGGGAGCCTGTTTCCTCCACTCTCTCTGCCTGCCTCTCTGCCAACTTGTGATCTCTCTCTCTGTCAAATAAATAAATAAAATCTTAAAAAAAAAAAAAAGAGTCACGGCTTCCCACTTTGTCCCTGTCACCAGGTTCTACAAAGGGAAAGAAGGAATCTACTCACTCAGCAACCCTATCATCAATTTGCGTACACATTACAAAGTAACCCAAGTAACCCAAAACCAGCCAGAAAAGCCCAGGAGCAAACCACAAAAGCATAGCAATTCAAATAGGTTTGTCAAAACTCCACCAGCCCAACTTCCCCTTACTACTCCAATCTATCATAAGTATCTGGTAATGAAGAAAAGAGGCTGTCCTTTAAAAAGACACTGATTTTTCTAGTCTGCACATTTGTATACAGCAATGGCTTTAAATTGACCAAATAAACCAGGATTTACCAACAAAGATGACCCCAAGAGTATAAATACTCAGCAAATGAAGGATAAAACTTTTATAAAACTGGGACACCTGGGTGGCTCAGTTGGTTAAGCATCTGCCTTTGGCTCAGGTCACGATCCCATGGTCCTGGGGTCGAGTCCCGCATGGGGCTCCTTGCTCAACATGGAATCTGCTTGTCCCTCTGCCTGCCTCTCTCTTTCTCTCCCTCTCTCTCTGACAAATAAAATTTAAAAGAAAAAATATAAAATGTTTATAAAATTTATTTTGAAATTGTAACTAAATACCAAAAAATTAAAAAAATATAAAATCATGTTATTCTGATACACATTCCAAACCTGGGAACTTCAAGTCAGAACTTAAATGTAACATCACTTCAAATTTTAGATACTTTATAACCACTGTGCCAAAGAACAAAAATGTCTTTTCTACAAATTAAACCCAAGTTCTATTCTAAATGCTACTTTAAACATTTTTAGTATAACTTGTGTATGCATGGAATATCTCTTGTAGAAAGCACAAGAAAATGATTAAAGAGGGCCTAGGGAAGAGGAATGGAAGAGACAATTTATATATATATATATGTGCTTTTGTGACTTTAAATTTATATACCATGTAGCTATACTGATTCAGAAATATTTTATTAGAAAAATGCCACTTATTTAAAGTGGCTCAACAGCCCCCGCCCCCAAAAAAGTACTCAACAGCCAAGAGCAAAATACTGCTGGCACATGCCAGATAATGTAGTAAGGACTTTGTTAACAACCCTAAAAAGTGCTAATAACTCACCAGACCACCAAATAAAGTATAAACTTTTTTTTTTTAAGAGAATTTAAAAAAATTCTTTAGTTACTCCCTGGTCTACACCTATCTTGGTCTAACTTACAGGAATGTGAGGAAATACTTTGTACTTGTATTTTTATAATGATTGATATATTACCACTGTTACCCCCAGAAATAGCTGGAGTAGAGAGGATAGAAGACAGGAGAGCTGACTGGAGGCTGTTTTACAGAGCAGGTAATTATTAGAACCAGAGAAATACTCATTATTATTCATGTGCCCTCAATCATAATCTCCCCCCGCCCTTGCTGGTGAGTCCTAGTAAAACATAAGTCAAATGCTTAGTGAGTCCTAGTAAAACATAAGTCAAACTAATAAGAGTGCCAAAGTATTTATAAAATGTTTAATTCTGTGCTATGGAGTTATAAATAGTTATTTTCTTCTTATATTTTCCAATTTTTCCACAATGATTATGAATTACCTTTTAAATTATAAATTGTCATTTTAGGTACAGAGAATGAAATGCACTAAGTGCATACCTTGGTAAATTTTTACATATGTATACACACTATGTGACCAACTAATTTTTTTTTTAACTGGTAAATTCATATGCTCGTTCACAAAAACAATGCTCCTTTAACTACGGCCAGATTAGGGCGCCTGGGTGGCTCAGTTGGTTAAGTGACTGCCTTCAGCTCAGGTCATGATCCTGGGATCGAGCCCCGCATCGGGCTCCTTGCTCGGCGGGGAGCCTGCTTCTCCCTCTCTCACTCGCCTGCTTGTGTTCCCTCTCTAGCTATGTTTCTCTCTGTCAAATAAATAAAATCAAAAGAAAAAAAAAAAAAACTATGGCCAGTTTTATTTCAACTAAGGACTAACTGATACTATGTTCTATCTCACCAAATATACTCTGAGGAATTGCTTTGGGTATAAACAGCATGTTACCGGAGTGATCAAGAGGTCAAAAGCAAATTACAAGATGTTAGGCAGCCTCTGTAGTTAAAGTGGTTTGTATGGCACTCAGTGAGGCTGCCAGCTAAATCCCAACAGAAATGACAAACTCAGTTTCAAAGAGAAAGGCTCTGAGACCTGGGCATGGGGCACAATAGCCACGCAGCCGAGTCTGGCAGCAAAAAGTCAAAGCCTGAAATACACTGTGAGAGAGAGTGTTTCTGGAGCTAGTAAAGAACCAAGACTCAGGACGCCTGGGTGGCTCAGTTGGTTGGGCGACTGCCTTCAGCTCGGGTCATGATCCCAGAGACCCGGGATTGAGTCCCGCATCAGGCTCCCTGCTCGGCAGGAAGCCTGCTTCTCCCTCTCTCCCCCTGCTTGTGTTCCCTCTCTGGCTCTGTTTCTCTCTGTCAAATAAATAAAAATCTTAAAAAAAAAAAAAAAAAAAAAAAAAAAAAAAAAAAAAAAAAGAACCAAGACTCAACCAGACTGGTTTTTTGATCTGCATGTATCACAATAATATCAGTAATATTGGCCCCAAGATAACTCATGCTCTTCATGTTACAGGGAAACTAACCTCATGCTTCTTTAACTGCCTCTTCTCCAACTTCTTATTACATTTGCAGGTCACCTATGGTAAGAAGTGACAATCAGTAAATTGGTTTTGTGACAACATGATCACTTGCTATTGCAAAATAGCAAGTATAAGAGAGTTAGGAGCATTTGAATATTTGGTGGTTTACCTGACAATGTTCTGTAGCCATATGACTTTCCATGTCAGATTTGGGAAATGGTTCCTTGCAGACAGGACACATACCAATGTTCCTTTGACAGTGGATCTCATGGATGGTAAAATTAAACACAGGAATTTCTTTTTTGCTATAGAAAGAGATCAAAGGGAAAGGCAAGCATTACTGACTAATCTATGCACAGTGCTATTACACGAAAATCTGCTTGTCTGATCTTTAGTCTTCATCACTTCTCTTTCGTAGAGCTAGCCTGTAAACTCTTATTACACCCCTGCTTTTCAAGGATTAACTTCCAAAGGTTTTGAGTCTTCTGTGCAACAATGACTTATCAGTGCTATGTACTACTTCTACAAGCTCAGCCTCACTTTCTAGATGCCAGAGCTAATTACAACCAGCAACATGAAGTCAGATGCCAAGAAATGAACCAGGCTATTCCAAAACCATCCATGACCTAAAACACAATGATACACTCCAGGACTGTTAAACAAAACGAAACAAAACAACCTCCCAATTATTTTAACTCCGGGTATGAGGCAGGATTAACCTCATTAGATTTTATTCCCCTAAAAGTTAAACAAGCAGATGCCAGCGTTGGGATAGTCAGCGGGGAACAGAAAACTGTCTCCCTTATGTCGGACATGTCTTTCAAAGAAAGCTAGATACTAGTCAGGAACATGCTCTGGTTCTGTTGGTATAAACTTCACTACAGAACTGTACAAAAATAAAGTCCTGAATCCCTTCCCCCAATCCTGTCTCCTCACTCACTTTTTGCCATTCTCCTTAAGGAATCCAATTCAATATCATCTCTAAGTTACTTTCTGTAAGGGAGGAAAATGAAATCTTAAGTGAAAGAGTAAAATCATTTAAATTTGAGTGCTTTATATACACTTAAACTAGAGAAACATTCAAAGTCTTTACTTTCAGTCATTTGGAGATGACCATTAGAAAACGCCAATTTGAGAGGCACCTGGGTGGCTCAGTCATTGAGTAGCTGCCTTCAGCTCAGGTCATGATCCCAGAGTCCTGGGTTTGAGTCCCACATTGGGCTCCCTGCTTGGCAGGAGACCTGTTTCTCCCTCTCTCACTCTCCTTGCTTGTGTTCTCTCTCCGGCTGTGTTTCTCTCTGTCAAATAAATAAGATTTTTTTTTTTTTTTTTAAAGAAAACTCCAATTTGAGTCTAGGTAAAGACTGAATTTAAAGACTGTCTGGGGTACCTGGCTGGCTCAGTTGGTAAAGAATGCAATGCTTGATCTTGGCATCCTGAGTTCAAGTACCACGTTGGGCATGGAGCCAGTTAATTAAAAGTAAAGAAATAAGGAATGTGTCTAGGGGTGCCTGGCTGGCTCAGTCAGTAGAGCTTGTTACTCTTGATCCTGGGGATTTGAGTTTGAGCCCATGTTGAGTTTAGAGATTACTTAAGAAAAAAAAAAAAAAGGGATGACAGGATAAAGATGTGGTGTACACACTCACATGCGCGAATACTATTCTGCAATCGAAAAGGAAATCTTGCCATTTGCAGTGGAACTAGAGGGTATTATGCTAAGCAAAGTAAATCAAGAAAGACAATTATCATATGATCTCATTCGTATGTGGAATTTAAGAAACAAAACAGAGGATCATAGGAGAAGAGAGGAAAAATAAAACAAGACAAAGTCAGAGAGAGAGACAACCATAAGAGACTCTCAATCATAGGAAACAAACTGAGGGTTGCTGGAGGGGAGGGGACTGGGGATGGGGTGGACATGAAGAAGGATACGTGATATAATGAGCACTGGGTATTATATTAAGACTGATGAATCACTGACCTCTACCTCTAAAACTAGTAACACACTATATATTAACTCGCTAAATTTAAGGTAAAAATAAAGACAGACAGGGAACCCTCCTCCACTGTTGGTGAGAATGCAAGCTAATGCAGCCACTCCGGAAAACAGTATGGAGGTTCCTCAAAAAGTTGAAAATAGAGCTATCCTACAACCCAGCAACTGCACTATTGGGTACTTACCCTAAAGATAGAAATGTAGTGATCCGAAGGGGCACCTGCACCCCAACGTTTATAGCAGCAATGTCCATAATAGCCAAACTATGGAAAGAACTTAGATGTCGGGCACCTGGGTGGCTCAGTGGATTAAAGCCTCTGCCTTCCGCTCAGGTCATGACCTCAGGGTCCTGGGATCAAGGCCCAAGCCTGCTTCCTCCTCTCTCTCTGCCTGCTTCTCTGCCTGCCTGTGATCTCTCTCTGTCATATAAATAAATAAAATCTTTAATAAATAAATAAATAAAAAGAACTTAGATGTCCATGAACAGATGAATGGATAAAGGTGTGGTAGATATACAATGGAATACTATGCAGCCATCAAAAAACCCCTGAAATCTTGCCATTTACAGAGACCTGAATGGAACTAGAGGGTATTATGCTAAGTGAAATAAGGCAATCAGAGAAAGACAATTATCATACGCTCTCTCTGATATGAAGAATTTGAGAGGCAGGATGGAGGTCATGGGGGGAAGGGAGGGAAAAAAATGAAACAAGATGGGACTGGGGAGGGAGACAAACCATAAGACACTCAATCTCAGGAAACAAACTGGGTTGCTGGAGGGGCGGGGGGTGGAAGAGATGGGGTAGCTGGGTTATGGAAATTGGGGAGGGTATGTGCTATGGTGAGTGCTGTGAACTGTCTAAGACTGACAATTCACAGACCTGCACCCCTGAAGCAAATAATACATTATATGTTAATAAAAAGAAAAAAGAAATGGGCAGAAGACATGAATAGACATTTCTCCAAAAAAAAAATCCAAATGGCTAAGAAACACATGAAAAAAAAGCTCAATATCACTCAGCATCAGAGAAATACATATCAAAACCACAATGTAATACCACTTCACACCAGTTAGAAAATGAAGACGCTGGCGAGGATGTGGAGAAAGAGGAACCTCCTATACTGTCAGCAGGAATGCAAGCTGCTGAAGCCCCTCTGGAAAACAGTATGGAGGTTCTTCAAAAAGTTGAAAACAGAGCTACCCTATGACCCAGAAATTGCACTACTGGTTATTTACCCCTAAGATACAAATGCAGTAATCCAAAGAGGCATCTGCACCCCAATGTTTATAGCAGCAATGTCCACAACAGCGAAACTAAGAGCCCAGAAGTCCATCAACAGATAAATGGATAAAAAAGATATGTAATATTATACAATATAACAATGTAATATTACTCAGCCATCAAAAAAATAAAGTTTGCCACTTGCAATGACCTGGATGGAACTAGAGGGTATTATGCTAAGTGAAATAAGTCAATCAGAGAAAGACAATATGTGGTATGTGTCTGTTTAAGAAACAAAACAGAGGCTCATAGAGGAAGAGAGAAAAAAATAAAGACGAAACCAGAGAGGAAGACAAAACATAAGAGACTCTTACTTTCTTTCATAGGAAACAAACTGATGGTTGCTGGAGAGGGAGAGGGATGGAGAGAAGGGGTAATAGGATGATGAACATTAAGGAGCACATGTGATGTAACGAGCACAGGGTATTATACAACTGATGAATCACAGGCCAGTGCCTCAGAAACCAAATTATATGTTAACTGAATTTAAATTAAATTTTTTAAAGAAAATAGAGTCTGTAAATATGTCACCTAGAATAAAATTTCAGCAAAATAAAATACTGAACAGAATCAATAAATTACACAAATCATCAAATATTCTATTTAGTCTACAAAGCTAAATACTATGGGAACTCTCTTCCACACTGAATTGTAGATAGCTTATTTCTCTCTTATAGTTTTAATCTTCATACGTAAGAAACATTTCAAGGTAGGGTGACTGATGTACCTCCAGTTAAGTCATACTCCCAGTCTGAAAGACCAAGACATCAAATAAATGCAAATTCATTTCTACCCAATGGTGAAACTATCAAGAAGCTCTTATACAGAGAAGAGCAATCGACTGTGAGGTGGGAAGTCTCAACTGGATAAAGAAGGAAACTACCAACATCTTAAAAGGTTTAACTTCCCTGGGCGCCTGGGTGGCTCAGTTGGTTAAGCGACTGCCTTCGGCTCAGGTCATGATCCCGGAGACTGGGGATCGAGCCCCACATTGGGCTCCCTGCTCGGCAGGAAGCCTGCTTCTCCCTTTCTCACTCCCCCTGCTTGTGTTCCCTCTCTGGCTGTGTTTCTCTCTGTCAAATAACTAAAATCTTAAAAAAAAAAAAAAAAAGATTTAACTTCCCCTATTTCTCCAAAATTCCTAGTTTTCTGAGGAAGCAATGGTTTTCAATTAATTTCTTTTTAATGAAGGGAAAATATACAGGGGATATACAGGGGCTATAAATCAAAATTATGATCTAAACCTATTAAATTAACAAAAATTAAAATTAGTAAATTCCACTATTAAAGATGTTGTGAAACTAGTATTCTGTTACCAGTGGTACCGTAAACTGCTTAAAATTAGGCTGAAAATGTGTTTCTAGGACCATAATACAGTCTTTAGCCAGGTAATCTCACTCTTGGAATTATAATGATTTTCATTAGGGTCATAAAACAGTAAAAACAAAGAAAAAACCATTGAAAATGTTTAAAGAGGGCTCCTGGTGGCTCAGTTGTTAAGCGGCTGCCTTTGGCTCAGGTCATGATCCCAGGGACCTGGGATCGAGCCCCACATCAGGTTCCCTGCTCGGCGGGGGGCCTGCTTCTCCCTCTCTCACTCCCCCTGCTTGTGTCCCCCTCTCTGGCTGTGTTTCTGTCAAATAAATAAAATCTTTAAAAAAAAAAAAAGTTGATGACTATATTAAATGTACACCAACAAAATGAAAGTAGAGCTGTATCATGATTGTGAATCATATATGCACAAATGCCACAAAAAAAATTAAACCTAATAATTCACTTAGGGAGCTGATTATTCGTAATTTTTCTAATAGCTTTCTTTCAATGGCAAAAATCAAGAAAATATGCCTCAAGTTTTTATTTTACAGGACTAGTCAGGATAACCTATTGACACAGAACATTCTATATGCCCAAGGCAACTAAAATTTTAAAATTTGACCCAAAAAGTATTAAGGACCACATAATCATAACATAAAGCAACAAGAATTAAAAGCACCTGTTAGGTAAGACCACAGAGTATTTATATTTTCACCTCTTGGGAAACTTTGACAGAAACTTTGAAAGGAGAAGATACTTGCAACAATTACATACATGAAACAGTTGTCTGCTGGTTTTATTTTCTTTTTAAATTTAGCCGCCAAGATAGTCCCAACAAACATTCCAATCAGACAAAATACTTGCTTCCTATCATACAGAAAAAATCAAGATATTTTAAATGAGACAAATGAGAACCTAACTCAGTATCTAGATAAAACTGCTAAAAGCTCCGGGACGCCTGGGTGGCTCAGAGGGTTAAGCCTCTGCCTTCGGGTATCCAGCTTGGCAAAGAGGAAGTCAAACTCTCTCTCTTTGCAGATGACATGATACTATATGTGGAAAACCCAAAAGACTCTACCCCCAAACTACTAGAACTCATACAACAATTTGGTAATGTGGCAGGATACAAAATCAATGCGCAGAAATCAG